>JAQQZZ010072890.1:0-21239 GCA_030265115.1 Mopalia vespertina
ACCAATGCTGTCTATCACAATTTTCTTCTCAACAAAAGAAATGACCCAGCTGATTATCAGGTCGCCCTTTGATATGACCATGCTGCAAAATTTGATATGGATTGTTAACCTTGTCTGGGTATCTTCTTATAACAGGGGCCAAGATAAATAAAACATAATTACACCGACAAAATATTGGTTCTCATCTCGGATGATCGATAAAAAGCCAGCGTGGGAATAGGCAGAACGCTGGCTGGTTTCCGTTTACGTTTTGCGTTTTCATCCAAGAAATCTATAATGGATACGTTTATCGTCTGAAACAAGCTGATAGAGATTTGTCAAATAGCGGCTGATCCGTATATAAATATATGCACAGACAACGGTGCAAACAGATTACTCTCAAAGTCAATCGCAAAATTCTGTTTGATTTCGATGATTGTCGAATAACCGTCTGCACTTATCGCGTGCCAAACAATCTACATACGCCAACATAATCGTTTTCTGTTTTTTCGTCTGCTGTGGTCTAAGTTATCTATTGTAGACTAGTCAATACTCTTAAGTAAGCTGGCGCAGGCCAAAGAAGTATACATCTGTTCTGCAAACAATAGGTAGGAATACTGGCTGAAAAGGGAGATAAATATGTTGTTCATATAACTGGCCATGTCTTGTACCTGTCTTGTCTAAGCCTGCTGGATTGGCCAATTTACTCAGGCTCGGACACCGATAAATGATAGATAGTAAACAGTATTAGTGTCACCATCAAGTTGGTGCTTTGTTTTAAGTCATCATCAAAATATACAGTCCCTTTTAATATTTTCATAGGCAGGAATTTAAGTTTCATTTGTCATCGCTCCCTAATCGGCCCGCAATATTCTGAGGCCCCACCTTGATTTTACTTTGATCGAGTATGACGTGTTCTCTTCGACTGGCCGAGTCGGGTTAGCGGCGGATTTGTGATTTTGATCTAAAGCGGTTTGTCTTGCACACATATCTGCAAAATTCACACTCGGTTGAAAGTCAGTGCTATCAGGTTGCCGTACGTAAAAATGATAGGTTTATAATCCATGTAGTCGCCCAAATCTGTCAGTTCTTAATTTAATTGTAGGCCTACAATCTGTCACAGATCCCGCCATAATATGTGGCGATTTTAATACCAACAGTGAACTATGGTAAGATAACTCTACTGATGTTTATAACAAAATTGTTTCCGAGTTATTGATGATAACAATATAATAATTTTGAATTATGTATCGGTCACTAGGTTAGATTTTAAAATTGGAAAACTCTCATCACTTAATCTCATCGTATAGAATTCCTGACATTTGTCCCGCATTTAGCTGGAAAGTTAGCACAATTTCTCGTTGTAGAAATGATCAATACCCGGTAAACGAACCTTTTGTACTATCATTAAATAAGATGCTTACAGCAGGAACAAAACGGTGTAAAGTGAGAAACGCCAACTGGCCCACGTACAGCAAGCTTTGTGAGGTTAATATTACGAAAAGTTGTTTTCCGAAGACGTAGATGAGTTTACCATCTGTTTCAACAGTCCAACGGTTTACCAACGGTGAAGGTCTCCGTCAGTGGTTGAACGAAAAGGCGCCACTGCTGTTAAGGTCAAGAGGCGATCCAGCAATAGTGCCTCTGGATCTCGCCTATATTATGATGAGGTGGAATATAGACGATGCAAAGCTATTACACTACGCAAAATAAAACACACACAAATATACTAGCGACAATATTGATCCAATATTAACAGCTGTACGTCAGTTTGGTATCAGAATAAAGCTATTACTGGTAAGCGGTACATTACGTTCTATTCAAATCATTATCAGAACGGATGTTCATTTTGTCACAAACCAGGAGAAAGGTGATGTATTGCAATTTCGCCTTTGTTTAGAGCTCTGAAAATGATGACCCAGATTTTGTTGAACATAAAAACATCGTTTTGATAGCATAATGTTTGACGATTTTGTAATACATGAAGACTTCTCACTTACAGAGATAAAACAAGCTTTTTCAAGAAAGGGGAGCATTATATTACGGTTCAATGATTTGATATTTGCCTGATAAATAAATATGGTGTTAATTGTATATAATTCAATATGGAATAAAATCAACCAGCCATGGAAGATTGCTACTATCGTTCCTGTAATTATAAGTCATTTAAGAGTGACCTCCCCTTTAATAATATTTTGTATTTGAAATCAATAAACGGTCTTTTGACTATGGAGTGCCTTCGCAACTAGAAGTTGTGTTGTGTCCGGATTATAAAGTTAGTAACTTAGAATTATTTTTTAATCCTAGTAACTAATAAGACACTTCCCATTGGCAAACCTGGGGTAGACCCTTCCCTGCCCACATCATATCGATCTGTAGCCCTTAAATCGGCCGAGTGTTGAGTTAGAGAACATATGGTCAACTTCTCACCAAAACAAACTGACTCTCCAATGCGAATGGTTTTCGTTCTGGTCCATGTACAAATGACTATGTTGCTATCATAGACACATCTGTTTCTAAAGAAGTTTCGAAAAAAAAAAATTGTCTTTGTTGTGTTATTGGACATTGAGAATTCCTACGGTATATTGTATGGACAAGTGGATTATTATCGAAGCTACGTAATATGGACATGTGTGGACAATTATTGGGAGGAGTTAAGAGTTTTGCGTCAGATACTTCAATCCGTGTTCGCGTTGGTAACAAATGTTTAAGATCAGTAATTGTTTACAATGCTGTACCAGATGGGAGTGTTATTTAATCCACCTTTTTTTCAATTTGACTATTAATGATTTACCCTCGGCCTTGAATGCAAAAATAAAGCGTAAAAAATGTTGCCATTTGGTTTAGTTCAAGATAATTAATCAAAGCAATAGAGTGCATTCATGAAAGCAGTTGTGAGATAGACGTTTGGAGTAGGAAGTGGGATTATCTCTCATCCTCAAAAACTAAAGCATTCATTTCTACCCGTGGACAGTCTTTTCCTCACTGTCCATACGATTAAACAATGTAGATATTCCAACTAAGTTTAAATATCTAGGATAGTGTTTGGTTAAAAATGACATGGGCAGATCACTTAATCTATGTTTTCAATAAAAGCGTGAAGTATATTGACACGATGAGCTGAGTTTCAGGAAAATCCTACTGTTACGATAAGCGTTGTCAGTTGTTGACGTACAGAGATTTGATACATCCTATATCGGATTAATGTGTACAGTGTTTGTATTCTGTTAACGATACACTGACGTCCAGGTGTAATCGCTTTCAATGTTCAGCTCTTAGCATCGCACCCGGTTCATATAATCAACCGCATTTAATAAGTTAAAAATGTGCAGCGAATTACCTTAGACAATTTGCAGGCAATTTAAAACCTTGGTGCTTGAATATCCGTAAACAATTCCGTCTCTGATATCTTTGTATTGTGATTCGTTTTATGCAGATTCCTTAAAAATAAAATAACCATTTATTGTGACGCTGCATACAAAGTTATTCATATCAGATGTACTAGTCTGGACTTATTTCGTTCCTCAGTTTCCACCATGGAAAATAAGGTTACCATTTGTATCAGAAAATCCGCACTCTAACATACGTACATGTAAGTGTGGTAATTTAGATGTTAATGCAGGTTGGAGCAGAGATCACATCCAGAAACATTGGAGTAGAAGAAGGTGCACAAGTACGCTTCCACGTGTCCAGAAAGAGGTAAAGTTGGTGGTGCATTCCATATCTCCACAATTTGGCTTGGGAAGAAATTCAGACTGACTGATAAAAGATGGGTGTTCTCTGTAGAGCTTGCATCTATATTATGTTAACTAAACTTTTTTATGTTAACGGTCTCTTTAAGTTCAATTTACGCTCTTACAAATTTTGAACGGAATAAATGTTTACCCACTTTTTTAGATTTTACACGGGACAACAACTATATTTGTGTCGAATTCTGCATTGAGTGGATAGCTGGCAATTCTATTATAGCGAGAAATGAATGTGTTGACAATTTAGCCAATCAAACCACTCCCCTGCCAACTATTTGACTGCATGTACTCTAGCTTTCAGACATTTTTTCTTTGTAAAAGTAACACTTTACAAACATGTGGCAGGACAAATGACAAAATGCGACAACTGGGAAATGTCTACGGCTTAAATCCGTCTGTTTCTAATCAAAATATTACTATTAAATACATATATATGTCTATATGGTACCATTGGTGAAGTTTTAATATTACAATAAAATTATCATCAGAGGTGAAAGGTCAAAGCATACACTAGGAGCTGACCTATGAATAACTTAACCTAGGAATTAAATGGATAGCATGTATTTTTAGGTCGCGACAGATATAATCTGACTTATGGTCTCTGTCTAGACGATATCCGCTAATTACTCGGTTTGTCTTTCCTTGCTTGTCAATCCTACGACGACGCGCTATCCAGAGGTGTGGAAACACAAATCAATACTGGCCAAGTGTTATGTAAGTACGTGCCACTAAAGTTGACGTCGGAAATTTGTTCTCAGGCCTGCCGAAAACGTGCGATCCTCAGTCGGCGACTAATTGCAAGCGAGTTCCGTCGGCTATCGTTCTACCGCACACCGTACGATTCTCAGTATGTGATTGTTATTAAATCAGTTAAACAATTGCTCCATGGACTTGTAAGTTGTATGGTTAGCAATTTCAAAATGGCTTCTATGGAAAATTAAAGAGAAGATTAGTATTTATTTTGATCAATGTAAGGTAACAGACACGAGCTTGTAACGTCCTTATTCATGTAACGGCATATTCGTCTGTGATTGGATGACAACGCTTGTTAAATGCTGCTGTTTCATGCAGCCGAGGAGGTTTTTTTCCGTTGCGATAAGTCGCCGATAGTAAATCGCGTTAAAAGCTCGTCGCGAACAGGGACATTGCTTGATGTGTACTCTTTCAGAATGGCTTGTGTGCGACGTCCACACTTTTTGTTTCAAATCCAGAAGTTCAAACTACAAAGGCATATATTGATGAGACCTGTTATTATCAATTATATATTCATTTATTAGGTATTAGGTGAATATTTATTCGATCTTAGAAGACTGAGATCGCTTAGTCTTCTTTCTGCAAAGAAGTTTTCTCTTGAGGAATATCAACAGTAAGGAGAACGTTTATATTGCATCGAATGACAAACAAAGACGCTATAGATGTTGTGATATGGCGTTTAGTATTCAACTATTCTAAGTTTATATCTATATCAATTAACCAGCTATTACAGAGATTTAACATCATCTCGTTTCGCGTTTGGTTAACTCGACATATATAACCCAAATGAGTTAAAGAATATATATCTTTAAAATCTTACTTAAACACGTATTTCACTATTATTATACATTTTAACTTTTGCATTGTCAGTATGTGAGGGAAGGTCAGTCGTATCCATTTGAAGTGTTAAATAATGTTAATGCTGTATAATTTAAAGACAGTTTTTTACTGAATGGCTAAATGAGAGACAAATGATAAGATATATAGCTTAGATTGTAACTCATTGTGACTAATTTGTTTTCATAAACCAATTGAGGGTGTTTAATTTCTTAATATATTCAAACTGTATCAGTTATCTCCCTAGATGATGCTTGGTTTTAGTTGGGGATAGACAAAAGTATTATAGGCATGGAACTGTAAGTTCATGTCACAAATTTCTTGCAATACTGCGTCGAATAACACGAATCAGAAAATCAACCTATTTTTCTGATAGTATTTTGGCTGCCATTTTCCACATCTAGAGTTATGAAGATTTTTATCACGTGGTTTCTTGCTGAAAAAAAGTGATAATTTGTTTCATTACTACTGTATAACGTAGTAATTACAGATATTTCTTGCACTTTAAATGTATTTATTTATTTATTGAGTTGTGTGTGTGTGTATTTTTTATTTGCGACTTTCGAGTACTGATGTTTGGTTGGAAACTCGGATAAATATACAAACTACCTGGTTCATCTGGAAATATCTGCTATTCATCTTCATATTTTTGACAAAATCGACATGACCGAGAAATAAGGTATCTATAACCTTAGAATCTGGTTGTATGTCATTACCGCCGGATTGGTGAACTGTCGCGTTCAGTTTATCACCGAGTGTGCTCACGTTTCCAGGCACAGATCGGAAAGGAAATGGAAATTAAAGATGCAAAAGAATTTCAAATCACCGCATTGCTTTTCCCAGTGTCCCAATTGGTAGATGCTGGCCAGTGTTCATGTTATTTTTGCAAATTGCCATTCTGTAGGAAGGATTACAATTACGCCAGAAAAAAGGCACACATATAATCAGAATATTCATTTTCATATAAATTTTCTATACAATTTATTCCATTGATTTGTATATATTTGAAAGTTTGCCTTAACTGCCATTCTTTGCTTTTGTCCAGTGCGACGTGCCTCAAAAGGCTGTCTTGTTCATTACAGTGAAATATTTTGTTAAACAATAAAGGCGTGTGGCGTGTTATTTAAATAGTGTATATCTGTTTTTTTCGCTTCTATAAATGGTCATTTCTATTCAAAAAGAGTTGAGGCGGCTACTGTGATGACGTTTACATTTACACCATTTGTTGACAAGGCCATGTATGTATTAGCCGTGCCTCATAGCTATATTGTCGGACAGTAACATATTCAACTGGTGCAGGTAAAAGAATAACGCATTTAGTTAATACTAACCAACTGTGACTGATTTTACAATGGAAATCATTAATGCCGTGCTCATTTTACACTCTAAAAAGATTTGATTGCCTGATTTGTGTGAACGTGCGCATGTATTTTGAGTTCATGTTCCAACTGTTCTTTGCCTTTTAATGTACCTGTTGTTTTTTTAATCGTTTTTTTTTTTCTTTTTACTTTTTTCCTCATCCTGTAAATATGTCAATTAACTATAAATGTTCATTTCAATTATGACACTAACACAATATGTATTTTAGAGCAGTTTGCAGGAATAGTATATAACCAAAGAGGTTCAGGTCGATTTCTGAATTAATTCCTGAATTTCTGAGACTTTTTTTCTGAAGTGAGTTTATATTCATTCATTTCTTTATTCGGTGTAAGTTCAACAGTATCAAATACAAATTGCAGATCATTGGCCAACATTATGGTAGGAGAAAAACTACGTAGTAAATTAACCCAGAAAACCCACGACTTTCCGCTAGTTGCGAACAAAATAAATCTGTGTGAAAACAACAACACAATTAAAAGACATACTTAATTCTAGAATAAAGCACTTGGCCGTAAGTTCGAACGATGGAATTGGCCGCAGGTAACCAAACAGACAAAACAAGCTGGAGGTATAAATGCTACGGGCTGTCATAAAGCGCTTATACGTGTGCGTATATTAACCAACGCTCCTGTATTAGCCAATGATACATGCATATCTACAACGTGTAAACGGTTCGAATTATGTAATAGCCATGATTGATTGATTATTCTTTTAGGCCACATTCAGCAGTATTTCATCTACGCTGTGGCGAGAACACATCGTCAATTTTTTGTTAAATTTTATCGAATGTTTTATTGGCAAAGAGGAACAAGTTAACCAATCAACGCTAAGAAAATGGTGTATATTTAAGCTCGTAATATGTAGTGTATCGGTATTTTTCGATTAATAAAAAGACTTTACTGGAAGTTTTTTTCTGTTGCAGTAAGATCAAAATCATGCAAATAAAATAAAGTATTGAAATCTTGCGATATTTCCGTATTTCCTATTTGTAATGCATAACACTACGTGGCCATATACGGAAATTCTATCTATTAGACTAATATGAGGTAGGTTTGTCAGACACCTACGCAGTCTGGGGACATGGCTTAGCAGTTCATGGCAGCTAACCGGGTAATTATAATGAGTACGACACACAGCTCGACATTCATCACCTACCATCCGAATCAGCCACTGCATGTTATCAACTTAAGATCCCGGAGTATTTATCCGTGGGCAGTTATCAGTCTTAATTTTAGCTATTTTTATTACGTCCATAGTTATATTGCTGAATCAACATGTATAACCCGACAGACAGCGTTTGATAGGTGAATAAACTGGGCTTCCATATTATTTGATCAAAAATTAGTTACTAGGTTCTGCCTTTGGACGGGAGTGTTGTTGTCAGTTATGTTTGGTGACTTTGAACGGTGTAAATGTCTACTACGGGGGATTTCCCAACAACGTCAATGTGCGTTCACAATTCGCATGAAAACAATACGAATCACTTTGATTACTTCAACAATTTTGCAATGAAGGCCTGTTTAGCATGTCAAATTGAACGAGAGTCAAGAGTTGACCATCCTTGGAATTGACAAATGACATTATGCTTTTACACGAACTAAAACGTGCTGTGTCGATCATATCAATGCCATTTTGTCATTAAGTGATTATATTTCGTCTCGAACTCTTGATAGAATTGCAAGACTTGCACAAAAAAAAAAGGAGCTGGTGTATCATTATGTCTTTTGCATCGGTTAAGAGTATAGTGGTGGGGTGGTGTTGAATCTGGTCGGTGATCCCCAACCTCAATACACACCCACCCTCCAAATTTTGATGTTTTTAACGTGACCTTTGTAATTAAAAATAAAAAAAGACCTAAACACGGACTTGATAAATTCAAAAATATATATATGCATTGTTATTCTGACTCATCCTATTTCACGGTGATACATCAGCTTAAATTGTGGTGTACTTAGTGGCACTATTTTATTACAAGTTATTTCCACAAAAAGTACACAAAATAGAAATCTGTTTTGCAGTAATTTAATACAGTCGGTTCTCTACCTCGAACCGTTGTAACATTGACAACACACCAAATTAAGTGAACCGATATACATTCTGTCTTAAAGTTTTGATAAGAAACGTTTCGCAAGTGCAAAAACTAGAATATTCCTGAACTGACCTGTTTAAAATGTGTTTGTTATGGTTGGCCTACATATTATAGCGTGTAATTTTCAAACAACTCCGGTGTAAGGAAAAGCAATGCAACAATTTGAATTTCTTTCACACCAGTGCTTTCGATTTCCGTTCCTCTGTCTGTCTTAACGAATGAGTCCATTCCGCGATGGATGCTACACGACAGTCGACCTAAAACAATCCCTTGTTAACTCCAATTTTGCTCTGATTTCTGTGTGCAGTCTCAACAGTGCTGTACTTCCTTATACAGCGTATTGTTTTAACCCAGATTGCACACTTTCAATGGAAACAAAGATGAATAGATTGTTACATTAATCGGTTTGAACGCTTTGCTGTTTGCAAGGGTTGGCCACAGGCAGATTGGTGCCTACATCTGTCTGCATTGTTTGGAAAAACTAGAGGTTTTAATACTTGAGTTTTGCGGAATCTGAAGCCATCAACTATGACCGATTAAAGTTGTCCCTTTTCCGACATTGTACATTGAATTAAGAAGAAAAATAACCGGAACATGTGATGCAATAAAATATTTTATAGTGACACGGGAACAGATTTCTTTTAAATCGTGTAATTGGGTCATTTCATTTGTTTAAAGAAAGAGGTCAAAGGTCTGCTAGAGAAATGGTAGATTAAGCGGATACATAAAGGGAGGCTCATGACTGCAGCTTAAGAAACCAGAAACAAAATTGCATTACTTTTACATCTGGTACCAAGAGTAGATGGCGCTGTGAATCAAAGACTGCCAAGACCCTGTTATTTTTACTGTTGCAGGTTTCATACGCAACAAAATTGTCCACACATTAGCAAGAGAAGTACATTCTCTAGATTTAATAAGCCCGGAGACACATCTTTTACAAATATAGGTTATGCACTATCAGATACAAAAAAAAACCCAGATTTAAGCCGTTGATACAATAATGGATGATCATTATGTGAATCTAATAGTAACAAGCAATATAATATGCCAGTGTTTGGTGATTTTGTAAAGGTGAACGTTGTTCATTTAAGATCAAGGTATTCCAGCCCAATAGGTAATGGAAATAAACTTCGACGCCACTGGCATCAAACAAAAACAGGACAGGATAATCACAGGACGTTATACAAAGACAGCACAAACAGACCGGCTTCATGTTGCCTCTCAGCTCTGAGAGTACCAGGGCAACAGTAAATCCCCTCCCAACCCTCCGTCGACGTTAAGAGACACTGGTTGTTGAGTGATAAAAATTAAGTGAAAAATATATAAATGGTGAAAGTTAAAAGTGTATTCTTTTACACTGAAGTATTGTAGAGGCCCCACATACCATTAGAAACATTAGCACTTCCTACTAAGGCATTGTGAAATACCTATATTTTTAGTAGCCCTTTAATTGATCTGATAATTGTGAATATACCTGGTACAAGAGATGCCGGTAATCTAAACAAGAAAAGATAATAATAATTTTTAAATTTCACACACAGAGTGTGATTGGCACCCACGAAGAAAGACAGAGAAAGAGCCCGTTTTTGCTCAAGGTTACAAAATAACTCTTATTCTCGTTACAACATCGACAAAATCTTCACATCGTTGCGGAGGCAAACAGATGCACGCATTGGCCATGTCGGCTCATAACCCGATCAGACACTTCTGTCTTTTCCTATTTATCGTGTAGATAGAAACGATGTTAACATCACCAGTTAACCTGATCAGGACAGACATTGACATTGTTATATATCGAAGTTTCTAAGCCATTATTACAACTTCGTAGATATTTGCAGTGAGTATGGGAAATACTGGTGTAGTATTAGACGGGTATGGACAACTTCACAATCTGTAAAACAATATACTATATTGATGTTTCCAGTCTGAGCTCAACGTCATCACAAGATAGGTTGTCCCTTGCTGTGTAGTGCATGGCTTTAACACACGAATTCTCCTCCCCTGTGGAAAAGTCTTCGTTTTTTCAGCAAGTAGTCAAAAGGCGTAAGGTGTTGGACGACTAAATAATATATAGCGTTCCACTATAATATAACAGAAATCGAATTGACCTGTAGCTATACTGTGTAACACGTAATATTGAGATTTTTTGCTAGGGTTTAGTTCAGCTGAACTAACATACCTTTTACTAAATGTAAAAGAGCATGTCATAGCAAGCGCTTTGAATCTTTGCAGCATTAACATCGTTTCGGTTTATTAATCAAACCATCATCAAGAGTTATCCCATGTGATAACATATGAAGCTTTTATGACAAGATTTTAGGATTTAAGAAACACACGTGATCATAAATTAGTTTATATTGCAAACCAATCTTGAAACATTGGACTAGTAAGCTCATGAGATAAATAAATGTATGGATGGCCGAACTTCTGTCATAGTCTAGCCTAAGAATGCCAATTTCTGTAGTATAAGGCACATTAATTGTGTGTGCGTGTGCGTGTGCGTGTGTGTGTGTGTGCGTGAGTGTGTGTGGGTATGTTTTTGCAGGTGAACTTAACATTGGAATGAAGCATCTGGTATTTGTATTTTACTATACGAAAACAAAACAGCGTGGTTTGAGCAATCTGAAATGGAATGCATCATGTGTAAGTACATTTAATAAAATTATATGTAGATCTTACCTGGGCTAGTAAGTTTTCTTCCTATATTTATAAATAATGCATCATGAGTACAAAATTAGGTATGATCAAGTATTTACAGAATATATGCAAAGTTCTTAGATTATATATATAACAGCCAATAAATACCACTTGGTCATTAAAGTAAATAAATGCGTATATTGATTGATTGATTGATTGATTGTTTATTCACCCAAAAAAATAAGTTCTGAAGACAAATAAGAAGCAGATTATAAGAAATACCTAGAATAAATACAAAACGGTAACAATAGAAAATAAAATTTGAATGCAATCTGAGGAGCGGTTCTCTAGAAGAAGATGTTTTTACCAAAGTGCTACCCTTTGACGTAACAGCATAACTATGTCAACTACGTAAAAACAAATACGACAAGACCTGTAGTCCGACCTTGAAAGTATATATACCAAATATCAATATTGCAACTATAGCGGTTTCCGAGAAATCCGTGACAAAAAAATGCCATAATAATAATAATAATAATAAGAATAATAATAAACAGAACGGTAACAATAGTATTCTGACGAAAGTCGGAATCCTAATAAAGGTAAAGACTTAGTTTTATTCCGGCTTGTTTAGAAGCAACATATAGTTGTGTGCACCACACTGTAGACTATCCCACACTGCAACAACACCGCATTCATTAACACTGCATCCAACACACATGTATTATCACCCAACAGAGTACGAAGGCAGTTCCTTACTTAATAAATAAGGAGTCTTTCTGTTCCTGGTTTGTGCTGGCCGGGGTCAGTCGTGACAACTGACTATTACCTTTAACAATCTGTTTATTCCAGCTACATAAGATCGTGATTGTGGTTTCTACATGTATGTTAGTGTATAGAACATATCCTTTACAGTTGAGGAACATTATGTGTGTATTTAAGTTCATGTTTGTATTGTTACATTAAATTCATAACAGAATGTCTTACAATGAAAATCAGACTAAGGCAAAGTGTCCATCGATACCACCAAAGCATGGATAGCTGTTAACTTTGCAGTTTATGAACAGAATATATCGATATCATTTTTTTTGAAAAATATAACACATTCGGACTATTCACGAGTCAGTTTTGACGGGAAAGCAAGCATACTGATTAACCACAGAAGCTTTATGGATCATTATATACTAGTAGTATCAAAAGAAACATTGACAACCAAATCGTGATTTAATAAGCGTTTATTTACAGTACGACAAATAGGCAAGTAAATATACTCAGACAGTATAGTCAGCTGTGCTTTGTGTGTTTTACTTTATTTTTTCGAAATGCATTTGTATAAAAAAAATAGTGTATTTTTCTGTAGCAAATCATCTCAATAAATACGATGAATCGAGCTCTCTTAGTTAACTGTCTGTGTCTTTTTGCCAATCTGTCAGCCATCCCAATTCATCTTTGTCAGAAACGGCACCAAACCTCTCTTTAACTATCCAAGCTTGATATTCGGAATCAGAAGAAATGTTTTCGTCGATGTTATATTTTGTGGCTGTTACTAATACACAAGTGCCTTTGCTCTATTTCTTATATTTTTGGCTCTCTGACTAAGGGTAGTCTGTTTGAAGAGTAGCAATGCTATATTTTCTTAGCGTTGGAGGAA
The DNA here is from genome assembly GCA_030265115.1 of Mopalia vespertina. Classification (NCBI taxonomy): domain Eukaryota; kingdom Metazoa; phylum Mollusca; class Polyplacophora; order Chitonida; family Mopaliidae; genus Mopalia; species Mopalia vespertina. Next base: position 13,076 of record JAQQZZ010072890.1, read on the forward strand.
AATTAACTTTCCAGCAGTATCAAAACACCTCACATTTTATTTTTTTGTTAGTGTCAATTATTGTTGGAATACACCGCCGTCATATAAGTGAAATGCCCTTAAGCAGCGTAAAATACCATCAATCAACCTTTTATTTTTACCAAATGTCATTGGATTTCCCAGAATGAAATGCCATAAACAGATGTGGGTCTTTTCGTCTTCTAGATGTTGGTGAGCATCATTAAATCAAATATACAAAACACGTACGACAATTGTTTTGTGAAATTTTACACCCCGAAGTTTTGGTTTGTTTCTTGAAGTTAAAATTAAATAAACGTGTTGAAATCTATCACCAGTTGATTACTATAGGTTTTTTTGACAAATTAACCAAAATTTGATTCAATTTTGCTATGTTTATGTAGGTTTTCGGTTTATGATATATTTTCGAAACTAAATTTTTATAAAAACTGCTCAGCGATATCCGGGTGATATGTAGGCCATTTACTTTTAACATTATATAATAACTCTTTCCCAGACTCTCGTGACGGGTCGCAAGCATGGCGTAAGTGTGGTTCACGCGAGATCACAGTGGCCTATATAATTCAGCCAGTTCTTCATGTATTCAGCCAAATGTTTTAAACACTGTCATCAATGGATACTATATCACAGGTTTTGGATATTTCATGAGGGAATAAAATAACAGAGGAAACAATAAGCCGCTTGGGTACCACGATTTAATTCGAGTATTCAAATGCAGCTTAAAAGCGTCTCTTACTCTAGTTAGGATGTAATAGTGCCGAAGAAGAAATAGTTGTTGGTTGCCTAGTTGTCTAGATGTAACATTGGCGAAGACGAAATTGTGGTTTGTGGCTTGTTTTCCGGAAGTAGTATCGACGAGGACGGAATAGTGGTATTGGGATTGTTTTCTTGACGTAATATTGGCGAAGAAGAACCAGTAGTCGGGGGTGGGAGAGTGGGAGGCTTGTTTTCTGACTGTAATGTTGACAAAAACATAATCGTGGTTGGTGCTTATTTTTTGGATGAAATATTTGCCAAGATGAACCAATCGATTAAAATTTATAATTTGAATGTCCGTTCAATTTCGTTGTAAACATTTTATTTGTTGGTTGTATTTAACATAAGACCGAACCAACGTGTTGAATCATAAATGGTCCTGAATTGTTAATTGTAGTTAGATTGATTGATTGATTATTGTTTTTACAGCACGGTATTTCAACTACGCCGTGGCGAGAATTATTATATTTTTTAATTACTAAGATAGCTGCAATCAACAGCACTCGCGGCACTCAACAGAATACACGTCAACATGAAACTCTTCGATGGCAATCTGGTTGAGCCGTCGACACCTACCCACTTTAGACACCGAATTATTTATTACAAGCTTCTCATTTAGCAGAGATGTCTCTTAAATTAGCATTCCGTTTACAGCCATAGTACTATAGTTGACACTTATGTAACTCAACACAAGCGACACGTTAAGTGTGAACTGTCCCGGGATCCATACATACGTTCAAACCTTGGTGCGTAAATTAATTCCAAATGAGGCCTTCGTCGTGTGTAATGTCTACTAGAGGTAACTATCCGACATCAGCCTGTTAATTTCGTTACTTTGTGATTCCTACTTGACGGATATAATTATCTGCAGGCCTGTGCATTTGTGTTGTGTGATTTTATTTTAATTTAATTTAATTCTTTATGTGTTTAACGAGGATAACCCACCGCCCAAAACCACTATGGGATCTCATCGACATACAATATAAAACGGGAAATGAAAATATGGCCTAAAACCCCACACAACACATACTTACATACGCACCTAAATACACAATGACTATATACATCGCAGACCTATGTATTTCCACGAATATTTCCAAATACTTGTATTAAATGCTGTTGATTGTTGTTTCGTCGTATTCACCGTAGTTTTGTTGAAGTGAGCATCGAGTCCAACATTACTAAAAATATTTTTTTACCCAGACAGATTTACTAGTGATATTACACAGTCACAGATGTTGTGACCTCTCCACGTATATTTAGCGATGTGTTTATTGCAGTTGCAAATTGGCCAATTAGGCCGTAGAAGTCGGTGAATCTCAGTTTATTGGATACATTATTTAGACGGCAACCTACGATCGGGGCATTAAGTTTCCTGGTCCGAAATAACTTCATCAAACACAAAAACACAAACAAATGTCCATTCAGTGTGGCTTTTTTTAACTCAAACTGGTTAACGGCAAAGCCAATAATTTGACAACGGATAAGCATAGCACGCTCAAGGATTTTAGACAATGTTGTTGCCAGGCTCCAAGGCCTGTAACTATCTTAGTATGTTATATTGGCTTATTTAGATTTCACAACAGGAACATTGAAAATCGCAATGAGTCTTGACGGGACAAAACGGTGAATAAACATTATGTTGGTTTACATTGCTAACAGAACAGAAAGTATCCTGTCAGCGTACAGCGTTCACAAATTAACTTATTGGTGCCAGCTGACTTGCCAGATTAAATTATTCAATGATCTCAATTAATCTCAATTGGCATGATAAGTTCTTACGTTTGCCCACCATTATATTAATCATTTGGTTTTCAGCACCGGGTCTGTTTTGCTCCTTCGTGACTGTATATTCTGAAAAATGATTTTAAGATTATGTTTGTTTGTTTGTTTGTTCGTTTGTTTGGGATTTAACGTCGTACTCAAGGGTATTGTACTTATATGACGACGGATTGTCCACTTCACACTGCACCTTGCCTTACTACAGTGGAAAACCGGGAGGAAACCTCGTAAAAACCACCCCCGCGATTGTTGGAGCCGCAACGTGTGACTCGCTCATATACCTAATGGTCGACAGGCGGACTTGATCCGGTGAACGGTACATCGAAGGAGGATTAGTAAGCGCACACGCTACCACTAAGCCACGGCCGCGGGCCCTTTAAGATTATGAGATGAGGGCGAACATGTTGCTACATCATAGTATATGAATATGGTACCAGTAACACAAATCTAACGATTGTTTAACTGGACTTAATTACTCTCTCTAGAAGAAGTCTATCTTGGGGAGCATTCATTATCGTATCATTTTGTTAGTCCAGGATCTTACAAAATATCCTAAATTCATTTAGTCGATTAAATGACATCTTTAAGTGGGTGTGCGTTTTTACAATGTTATAAAAAAAAATTGGTGATCTCATATAACAGTTAATGATATTTGAAAATAACGAACAGAAGTAAAATGGCTTGTCATACGTCAGTGTACATGTATGTGAGCTTGCTTTTTTGGAATTTCCTATTGAAGAAAAAGGATTTGGATTTTGAGCTTTGACATGAAATGTTCCGTTGGTGTTAACAGAGCCTATTTCTTGTGGTGTTAACAGAGCCTATTTCTGGTGGTGTTAACATAACCTATTTCCGTTGGTGTTAACAGAGCCTATTTCTGGTGGTGGCTTAAGTTTATATTTGTGTGATAATTGACACATTCATATTTATGAAGTGCTCGCAAAAAAGATAACCTTTCTTGACTATAGCCATTGAGGTGTCTAGGTCATTTTTTTTTTCTTTAGTACATCTGAACCCAAGCCAGTTATTTATAAAGGGAAGGCAAATTAGCACATAAACCACACAGGCAAAAACGTTTAGCTAACATTCTTTATATCAACGTGATCTGATCTATACATGTATGTTATCGTATATGTATTGATTCACAACGGAATATAGTTCATCCCTGGACTCATTGACGTGTATTATATTAGTCTATGGTTTTGTGTACAATTGTACTTTAATCTGCTGCATCATGTTATACATAAAACATTGACATTGATCGTGTACATTGAAGAGGAAAATATGAAAGGTAAATGTTGTTCAACATACAATTTAACTTCAGGTATTAAGAAAATATCCACATAGGGTGTCCCATTAAAATTCTCCGTCAAGTGTTCTTTCTCTACAACAAAAACACATCAATTTAATGATGAATGCTTTTCTGAAGGTTACAAAGACCGCTTATAATCTCGTTACAACATCAACAAGATCTCTTCTTAAATATATAACCGATGCCAAGGAGAGCAGATTGCTACTGACACAAGAGTAGTCAATGTCGGTTCAAAGCCCGGTCAAGCTCCTCGTTATGTTTACAGATCTGCTCTTTTTCCGTTTGATCTAGTAAACCAAAAAGCAATGAACGTTACCGAATATAATACGACATAATCAGCACAAACATTCGGAGACCGTTACATGGAAGTCGATTAGCCATCAATGTATCTTAGAATAGACGGTGGGGAATAATGGTACGTAATAGACCGGTATGGACCACTAACCAAAGAGCGACTACCGCAATCTACAAAAAAAGACAATGTACTAAATTGCTACTCTCAGACCAAGTATAGTGGGATAATTTGCCCTTGGCTGTGAAGTAATTTGCCTGCCCTTGAGAACGAGACAATTTTTTAGCAAGTATTCAAAAAGGTGTTTAGTTCAATTAAATTGGTATAGGTTTCAGTTGCCAAAAGTCTTTATTAACGCTCATGAAAGAGGTTTTCCTTAAAATGTAAGTCTTGCCCTACTTGACCCAATGATGAAAGGGACTCATTTTGTAACAATCGAGTACCATCCAGCTTTTCGACGCAGACTGGGAACTTTGGGATAAACTCGCGCCATCAGTATCTTACCAGGCGGCCACGAGACGGCGCCCTACTTTAATCCTCAGGTACGAAAATTCCAGCTGCTTAAACATTTTAAAAATGTGTAATGGGGGTCAACTTTAATGGAAAAAACTTTTGATTTGAGAATAATGAAATGTGTTAGTATCTTTAAAAAAGGAATTTTTTATTTATATATATCTTTACAAAAACAATGTTGACTTCTTGCGGGAGTTTCTATTTCATCTATGTCTGGAATGAAAATAAAATTTACCTTAAACTATTCAAGCCTGACATTTTAAAACACAAGAAGTGTTTCCCTTGTATGTATCTCATTTTTGTGGCTGATACTAGTACATTAAAAGTGTAAATAGTGTCCTTTTCCATTGTTTATATTTTCTCAATGCCTTAGGATTTCTCAGAACGCAATTTGATAAAAGGACTGTTCTGAATTTTTGTTGTTATTAATTTGTGATAATGTCATTTTTGCAAATCTTACCAATTTTGAAAATGTATGACAAATACTTCGAGATATTTTAAAACAGGATTTTGCGTTTGTTTGGTGAAGTTAAAAATTGGACAGCCCGTGTTAAAGTACAAGGTGTGGAAACTATAAATTTACTTTGAACCACTAAATAAACCCCAAAAAGCTTTAATTGTTAATAAAAAGTTAGGATTTTTGGTTCGATTGAGTGTTTGGAATAGAATATTTTCGAAAAACATCATCAGAAAACCTGCTAAGCTATATCCGGTTCTTCTGCCGCTGTGGCACGAGACGTTCTTGGCACACAGCAGATAAACGGGAGGGGTGTGCGGTTTGAGCAACACTTGGTGACTAGCAATGCCGTAGTGATTTTAAAAATGTAACTAGATGCAAAAGCGGTTAACGTTTCACTGAAGAAGTACACTTTCTCTTGGCGACCCATCAATGTCAGGGAAAATTGTGGTTGACGCATGCGCGTCCTGAATGCAACTACTTGACCTCAGGGGCAACAAGAAACCCGATGTTCCATATCTGTTTTGCGTCTTTTTGACTTGTCATGTCATCTACGTGTTGCACGCTGTGACGGGATTTCAATAGCATTGTTGTTACGTACAGAGTTTGGTCATATTCAAACTTAACGAAAGTCCCTCAACAGTCAGTGAGTCGAGATTAAGCGACAGACCTAAAGCTCGTAGAAGGGCTATGGGTTAATAAGATTCATCCTAAGGCCGATCAGGGACGAGTTAGCCTCATTGTAAGGTGAACTGAATTGTGAACTGCATTTGGCCATTGCTTGGTAGGGGAAACCAATATCTTTTTCCGCCAAATCGTTTGTATTCGGTCTTATATTTTCTGTTCGTTGTACATTGTACATAGTTTGTCTAGTTTAATATGTTTTAATAGCGAAATACCTTAGGAATTGGTCACATTATTCCACCCATGCCAATGGTAGGTTTCTGGTCAGGATCTTTCAAACGTGTTCATACCGTATGAAGTTAATAAATCCATATAGGGTCGCTTAACCAGTGTACTTTTTAACCAGACATATCAACTTAATGAACAATCTGTGTCGCTTTGGTATGAAACAAGTCTTACATCGAGGTCTCTGATAGGCGCTATTGGTTAAACCGGCGAAGCCTCCGTTACGCAATAGCAGTTATGTTGATAGTTTCAAATTATATACTGCAACAATTATCTGAGGTAAATAAACACAAGGCAACTGTGGCCAGAGTCGTTTTACCTATGCATCCACAGAGGCTGAATAATGACTAAGTTGATGCGTGTTCTACAAAAGGAACGCACATACGCCGGTCGGGTCTCCAAATCTACTGAACTCTTACACATATTTATCAAATAATAAACCGAAAGGTATCTGGAAGAAACGATGGTATCTGATAAAGGGTGTAGATATAATTTTAGATACAAAAATGTAATTATTCACACGAATCGAGAAAAATAATTCAAAATTGATTTGGCAGAAACAATGGCACTTGATAAAGGATTTTTATAAAATTGTAAATAGTAAAAACGTCATTAGACATTCAGAAAAGAGTTTATGGCGTTCACAGAGAGAGATAGCGGTTCTGTCTGACACACACATGTTGAGAGCCACTATCTATAGAGTCCCATCGAAAGTTGTTAAGGCTTTTACTCAAGGTAACAACAGACCACTTAGTGCCCTGGTATTATCGACAAAATCTCTACTTAAATATATTACCGATGCCGAGGAGAGCAAATTGTTACTGACACGGCCGTAGTTTATATCGGTCCACAGCCGCAGCAAGTTCTCCAATGTATCAACAGTCCTTGTCTTCTCTCGATTGATCTAAGTAAAGGAAAAATCGCTGTTAACATTATTGGACAATGCGATGTACCCAGCAGGGAGATGTCGACATGGTTTTATCAAAGTGAATAAGGCATCAATATATGTTGACACTGGACGCAGTGAATAGTGGTACGTTATTAGGCGGGTATAGACCACTGATCAAAGTTTGTATGTTTGTTTGTTTGTTTGATTGGGGTTTAACGTCTTACTTAAGGCTATTTCACTTATAAGACGACGTGCCAGCCCAATGGATGAAGAAAACCACCCTAGACACCACTGTCGACAAGCAAAGACAAGACGGGACATATACAGGACAAAAACAGGACGCAATACAGACACCACTAACAGATCGGCTTCCTGTTCCCCTTTAGGTCTGAGAGCACCAGGGTAACATGAAGCTCCCTCCAACCACCCGCCACTGATCAAAGAGTTATTGGGGCAGTCCACGGACATAATGTACTAAATTGAGCTTCCAAGACTAGGGTTACCGATCGGGAGGATAGTTTGCCCGTGGTTAGATCGAACATGGTTTTAATGCACGAATTACCCGCTCTTAAAAAGGCGTTTGTTCTTCAACAAGTAGTCAAATGTGTAAGGTTTTCGACGTCTTAATAATGTGAAGCGTAAAATAGAACAGAAATTAGGCTAGATTGAAACTGCTCCGTGTAATAAGTAGCTGGCTAAAACTGTTCCTTATGATAGTCAACTCAAATCCCATTTTGGGGCGATGATAGATTAACACTAGACGAGAGTAACATTCTGGTCGTTTTATTAACAGGTATTTATATGTTAAAGCGAGCAAGACCTTCTATATTATCACGATGTTCTGTCGACAAGTAACGATCCATAACTTTTCTTTCTAAAATACAAAACTGAAAGGCACATTCAAGACTTAATCGTTTGTATCAGATATTGACTGATTCACAATTACACAACCCACCTTCTGCTATATTCTTGATTCAAAGTTTCAATTTTATTCTTACTAGGAATCCATTTGATTGATTGATTGATTGATTTATTTATTTCAGGAATAAGCCATTTGGCCCTTCTCCTGTCAAAGATATAATACACAATACATAACAATCAAGATGGCTTCTGTGCCCACAGGTACATTTATACAGATCATTTAGTTGTCTGAGCTCTTAAAGCTAGAGCCTCCGTCAGAAAATTGCTTAATTTTAACATATTTCCCTTTGTTTTGACATTCAATAATTGTTTCAG
>JAQQZZ010072901.1:0-21235 GCA_030265115.1 Mopalia vespertina
TGTTTGCATCAATTCTCTCTCATGATACTAGCACAATAGTCACTCAATGTTTGCATCAATTCTCTCTCATGATACTAGCACAATAGTCACTCAATGTTTGCATCAATTCTCTCTCATGATACTATCATTAAGGTGCACCATTAGCTTTATTAGCATTTATTCTACGCAAAACATCTGTTGATGTTAAAGATACATGTTAGTCGACTGCCTGTAGATGACAAGTATCATGAGAAAGTGCAAGAAAAGCCAATCGTGTACATGTATTCACCTTTATTTGCTATTATCTTCAATGAGAAAGATCCTGCCCACGTATTAAGCCTGAACAGAGTGCTCAAGAAGAAAACATTCACTGAAAACCATTAAGTTTAGTATTACAATTCACCTGGTCCTGGTGATGTAGTTGTAGGTAGGGCTGGTGCACTATTTCTGTCAGGTGCTAACTCTACACATTCTGACCTAATTGTTGCATTTACCTGCATATTCTCATACATAATTTCTCTACTGCACTGGTTGTATGACATAGTTGTTGAGTTGACCTGCCTATCTTAACAAGCATGATTGTTGACTTTCTCTACTGCATTGGTTCCTCCTATCATTGTTGTTTACTTTCTCTACTGCACTGGTTCCTCCTATAAATGTTCTTTACTTTCTCTACTGCACTGGTTCCTCCTATAAATGTTCTTTGCTTTCTCTACTGCACTGGTTCCTCCAATAAATATTGTTTATTTCCTATATTGCACGTAGGTGGTAGGAGCTTCATGTTGCCCTGGTGCTCTCAGAGCTAAAGGGGAACATCTGTTTTGTGGTGTCTGTATTGCATGCTGTTATTATCCTGTATTTGTCCCATCTTGTCTTTGTTTGTTGCCAGTGGTGTTGAGGGTGGTTTCCTTCACCCATTGTCTGGCACGTCGTCATATAAGTGAAATACCCTTGAGTATGATGTTAAACCCCAATCAAACAAACAAAGTCTATATTCCACTGGTTCCTCCTATCAATGCTGTCTACTATCTCTACTGCACTGGTTCCTTCTATAAAGATTGTTTATTTCTTCTATTGCAGATGTTCTTCCAATAAATGTTGTTTACATTCTCTTCTGCACTGATCCCTCCTATATATATTGTTTACTTTGTCTACTGCACTGGTTCCTCCTATATATATTGTTTACTTTCTCTACTGCACTGGTGCCTCTTATGTATATTGTTTACTTTCTCTACTACTGGTTTCCTCCAATAAATGTTTACTTTCTCTACTGCACTGGTTCCTCCTTTACATATTGTTTACTTTCTCTACTGCACTGGTGTCTCCTATAAATGTTGTTTACTTTGTCTACTGCACTGGTTCCTCCTATACATATTGTTTACTTTCTCTACTGCACTGGTGTCTCCTATAAATGTTGTTTACTTTGTCTACTGCACTGGTGTCTACTATAAATGTTGTATACTTTCTCTACTGTACTGGTTCCTCCTATAAATGTTGTTTACTTTGTCTACTGCTTTGGTTCCTCCTATAAATGTTGTTGGGCCCGCGGCTGTGGCTTAGTGGTTAGCGAGTGCGCTTTCTGAGCCGCCTTCGATGTACCGTTCACAGGATCGAGTCCGTCTGTCAAGATGTGGCTCCGGCAAAGCGGGGGTGGTTTTTACGAGGTTTCCTCTCGGTTTTCCACCGTAATAAGGCAAGGAGCAGTGTGAAGTGGACAGTCCATCGTCATATAAGTGAAATACCCTTGAGTACGACATTAAACCCCACTCAAACAAACAAACAAACAAACGACCATAAATAACAATCAAACAAACATTCTAACTTTTTCTGGTGAAAACAGGGTTTTTACAAGTGATCCAGCATTGCCGGTGTCATTTGGCAGTGGGTGCCTCATTGAAGAGACCTGTATGTACACCGTCATATTGATAAAAATAACTAAAAACATGCTGTTAGCTGGCATGCTGGCATATGAGTAAAGTAACAGTAAGTATTGCATCAAAACCATTCTGAGGCCGTGACTCAACGGCTAGTCTGTTGGACTGCTGATCCTCATTCAATGTATCACCTAAGGTCATTTATTGACCTGAGATTTCTTCTTGATTGTACGTCATAGTTCATTAGTCTTTTCAAGGTCGAGCAAGGCTCAGCCAGGAAAGACAATGAGGCAATGGAACAGGAACCAAGCCAATAGAGCAACTAGTAAACATGTCTTAGAGAACAAACCATGATTACTGACTTTTGTACTTCCCCAGGTATACCAGCCGTCTCATTACCAGTGGGTTTGTCAGATGAAGGATTGCCAATTTCACTTCAGCTAATTGGACAAGCGTTTCAAGAACAGACGTTGCTGAGTGCTGCTAACTGGTTAGAACAACAAGTCCTCTTCCCCAGATTAGATCTGAGTATGGTCACATCTGAAGCTTCTTGACAATTATTATAAATAGACTGTTATTTTCATTATAATTGTTCTATGTATAGTAAAGAACAGTGTAGTGTGGATCATCACAATGGTGTGCTTACTTAGCACTGGAGAAAGATTAATTATTCAAAACAGCAAAATACTTGGAATACACCACTGCCATACAGGTGGAATACTCTTGAGCATGGCATAAAACACCAATCAATCAAAACTTTTAGTAATCTAGAGTTGTATTCATGAAAGTTTGCTTTTATAGGGAATGCCGTGGTTCAGTGGTTAGCGTGTCTGACTGTTGATCCTCCTCCAATGTGCCACTCACAGTTTTGAGTATCCTTGTCAACCTCCAGTATATGAGTGAGAAATACACAATCATATACTTGAACATGTAAGTCAAATACCCTTGAGTACGACCATACACACCAATCGATCAAACATACAAATTTTCTGGGATAAAAACAGTGTTTTCGCAAGTGATGCACCACTATCCTGGTCTGCAGCCACGTTTTAGTGGTAAGCTTGTCAGTCTTCTAATCCTGCTTCATTGTACCGCTCATGAGTCCGCCTGTCGACCATCGGTTATATGAGTGAATCACATGATGTGTGTCCAGCAATCGCGATGGTTTTGCAAGGTTTCCTCATATTTAAGCAAGGAATTGTGTGAAATGGACAATCCATCGTGTTACAAGTGAAATATACCCTTGAGTACGATGTTAATCCCCAAACAAATCCACCACTCGTTTGTTTATAGTCACAGTTACAAGTGAGAGTGACAAGAGGTGTCTCAAGCCATCACTTGACATGCCTGTAAGTGTTTATTGGCTTATACCTTGTGGAAGTGTCTCCTTGTTCATTTGTTAACCGAATTGCTTTGGTACTGATGGCATGTTGTGTGCTCCAGTCCTATGTGTGAAAAGCCTCCTGTGACTGGAGAGTTGGTGTCTTTCCTGTCTGTGCTCCGTTCCTCCACCGGAGGAATTTGGTGACTTCTACTGGAATAAACGGGTTTAATAAAAGTCCTATATTAAGAGTGTTACACTTTTTTTTAAGTTACAATTTTGTAAATATAGAAAGCTAGATCATTTGTATAAACTATCAATCTTCAGCTTCTATTGTGGTGTTGTTTTTTAACATATAAAGTTAAGAGGAAATTGTGTTTGTTCTGTTTGTTCATTTATTGTTCTTTGGGGCTATATATGTGATCTTAACTATGGAAGCTCCTAGTGACCACTCGTTTTCTCACGCCCTCGTCCTGTAATAACAAAAACGTTAAAACTCTAAGATTTAATATGTAAGTCTTGTGGTTTTCAAATGCCTTTATCTGAAAGGCGAGAGTGCGCGGAAGCGAGATTTAACAGTTAAATCTCTAGTTCTCGAGTTTTCTCTCCCTCGACCTATTCACCTTTGTACAATCTCGTGTTTGGGTAATTTTCTGAAGAGCAAGGGAGCAAGAATTCGAGAACTAGAGAGAGCTTTCCGTTGTAAGTACGCGCATGACAATTGCGACCAATCAAAAAGTCTCATACCGTAATAATCAAAGCAATGTGTCTATTATCGTTTTGTAAATCATTTATATTTATAGTTGGTTATATTTACTAAGCTCTGCAAAGATTACTCTTGCATTGTCAAGTCGTAAACAGAGTTTTGCCAACTGCGTGACGCTGTATTTAATATTTTAAACACAAGATGACACTGGTTTCGTTTTGTACTGCTTTGTTTTATGAAAAAATGGTGAATGAAAAATTGCGCTTGGTATGTGAGCGTATTAATGCTAGGGCCTTTGTTGATAATTAATATGGCTTCTTCGAATTATTGAGTGCCTGTATTTTCCTAATTAATTGATTTATTCAGTCTGTCAGCATTGTCATGTAGTTTAAACTAATTTTGTACAGACAAATTGGCAGTCAAATATATATACTGCTAATTGTGCAGTGGTTGGTACATGTATGTAACCAGAAAGTACAGATTTTGGCTGTTATTTAACACACACTATCGGAGCTGCTTCGTTGTTATCCTCGGATTGTTCCATGTTTTGATTGAGTTATGATACTAATTATGATTTGATCAAATTTGTTATGGTTTCTGTTTTCCATTTCTGACGGGATTTCTAACGGGAGGTAACTTGAATGGAACAGTGCGAAAAGCTTAACATTCTGATTCAAACCAGATTAATTAGGAACCCTGGTACTCTTTCCACATTCACATCTGATTTAATGATCTACCAAAAGTTGCTGATTGGTTTAATGTTTGGATTACCAATTTCAAAACTGCTTTCCAAAAGTTGGTATAAGGTAGCCGCAGTGTTTAAACAACCAAAGTGTGATATCAAAACTTGCATATAGTAAATTACTAGCTTAGTAGGCCTACAGATTAACTATCCCCATGAAATAAATTCTGTATCTTTGTATGAGGTAAAGGAGACTTTTTTGTGTGTAAAAAAATTAGCAGTTACTGGCCCTTCTCCTAAAATTTAAAGTCTACATTCACCTCGAATGGTCAGGTGGAAACAGCAGTTTGAGCCGTATTTCCACAATTTTTATAAAGCTACTGAGTGATTTAAGGTCGAGCTTGACATATAAAAAAAACTCTGAAAGCTCAGTATATCACACATTATGGGATAGTAGACCTACCTGTATTTATTACACACATAATTGCCAGTAAGTGCAAAAACTTGAAATTACAAAGTTATGTTCTCTCAAACTCTGGTGCCTCTAAATAAGGCTACATTGTATGATAGACTATAAGATCTACAGACCTGTATCTGGGCCGTGACATGTTGATGAGTTTGCCTTGTCACTCAGTATGTCCTGGTGTTTTATAGGATATTTGAGACAGTGACCTTTCATAGTGCTATGAAAAGGCGGACATTTGTTTGGTATATGTTTAAGTGAGACCATGAGATGTAAGTGGGACAATGCAAGTTCAGAGAGATCTATGTAAGAGCTGATTTTAATCAGACTGATAACATTAAAGATCAATCACAAGACTTGTTGGCTGGGCAGTAGATGTTAATGATTACTAATGATAGATATTGACTGGCTGAATAATAATGATAGATATTGACTGGCTGAATAATAATGATAGCTATTGACTGACTGAATAATAATGATAGATATTGACTAGCTGAATAATAATGATAGATATTGACTGGCTGAATAATAATGATAGATATTGACTGACTGAATAATAATGATAGATATTGACTGACTGAATAATAGTGACTGGCTGAATAATAATGATAGATATTGACTGACTGAATAAGAATGATAAAAATATTGACAGACTAAATGATAATAAAATACATTGACTGACTGACTGACTGACTGAATAATAAAGATATATATTAACTGACTGAATAATAATGACTTTTATTGACTGACTGACTGATGGTAATCATATTTTTAAATATGTGTGTATAGGATTAGCTTAGTTTTCGTATCTCTACTCCATTCGTACCTCAACGGATTGGGATATGAATGGAGTAAAGGTACGAAAACTAAGCAAGTACAGAAAGGATTTGGTTGAAGTTTGGCGCACTCACTTGGACCGATATGGCGTGTCAGGATTAACAATTTTTCATAGAAACTCTCCAGTTACCGAAGCGTGGAGAGTGCAAACATCATGGCGGCATTCTGCCCCATGCGACTTTTTGTTTGGCGAAAAGGTGTGTGCAGTTTGATGCCACGATGCTGCCAAAAAGGAACGACAAAGGTAACAATTGTAATTTAACGGCATTGCATCTTTTGTTTTGTGGAAGTGGTGAAATGTTGCACCTACTGCATAAACTTATAGATCAGTCTGATAGATCACGATTCAGTTGTATCTACCAAATGTCAAAATGTGAACCTGTCACAAATCAGTCAATAAAGCGTAAGACTGTATTGACGATACGTGGACCTAACACAAATTAACCCTTGCCGACAGAGTTCGTGTTTGCCAGTGGAATGTCCGAATTATTAAAATAAAAAAATAAAAAAAAGCACATAGTAGCCTTTATAAGTTCGCTGGGAGCCACTGTAAATGAATAAGAAGTGGCCCTTTGAAAAAATAAGTCAGTTTCTAATAAACACAATAGTGGTCAAACTGCTGATCCTCGTTTGAACTATGGTTGCATGTTCCAATGCCTGCGGCCGTGGCTAAGTGGTTAGTGTGTGCGCTTGCTTATCCTACTTCGATGTGCCATCTGCCTGCGGCCGTGGCTTAGTGGTTAGCGTGTGCGCTTGCTTATCCTACTTCGATGTGCCATCTGCCTGCGGCCGTGGCTTAGTGGTAAGCGTGTGCGCTTGCTTATCCTACTTCGATGTGCCATCTGCCTGCGGCCGTGGCTTAGTGGTAGCATGTGCGCTTACTAATTTAATCCTACTTTGATTTACTGTTCACGTTATTGAGTCTGTCTGTCGACTATCAGGTATACCCTTGAGTACCACGTTAAACCCCAATCAAACAAACAAATCTAATGTCTAAATTTTTATCCAAGTAAAGCTGCAAATCTTTCCCAACAGGAAGCACTGACAATGGGTCAATTAATTATATATATTATAGAAATATTCATATTTGAACTTTCATTGAGTTGCAGATCTTTCACACAAGCTCCGCCGTCCTCCAGGCTGACACAGTAGAACCTTCTATGATCTCTCCGAAACCAAAGACTACAACTAAAGCCGAGAAAATCAGCAGGGCGATGAAAGCTTACTTAGACAGAGGCGAGGCTTATGGTAAATAGGGCTGTTAGTTAAGATGGGCACATGTCTCAGTGGTTAGCAGGATGGGCTACTGATCCTCCTTCAATGTACCACTAATTAATTAAGTCCACCAGTGGATCTATAGTACACAAAGGACTCACTCAAGGCGAAGCCCTTAATTCAATTGCCTGGTTTTAGTTTACAAGCTTTGCTCTCTGTTATTTGACATGTTTTAGTAAGGCAGAGTAAGAAGTGCACAATCTGTCACCATATAAGTGAAATACCATTGAGAAAACCTTTAAACACCTTATAAAACAAACAAACTGAATTTGAGTACATTGTTTAGACTTTATGTATCCACAGTGCTGGGGCGTTGGTTAGTAATGAGTGCGAACATATGCTTTTGAAGGGAAGAGGAAATACAGTAATACTAAAAATAATTTATTTTCAATATTGATCCTGATTGTACTGCCCAGAAATGTGTTGGATATAGTCAAATTGAGGAATGATTGACTAGTGACTCCTTCATTCTGGACATGGGAAAAATTAACATTCACTCAATAATTGAAAGTTCAGGTTTGCTCCTATTAACATACATGTACTGTGTACCAGTCTTATTGAGGTGAACTGTGGCATTAAGGAAGGGTATTCCAACATGCAAGTTCACATATATGATCTCAATTTATAACATGGTCACTGATGATTATGCCCTGATTGTGTTGCTATCATGGCAATAAGGGCCATGTGATTTAGAAGAGACCCTTTTTAATGACATGACTCTATTTTCAGATGCTATGATAGGTAAGGAGTTGGATCAGTATGAGATTGGGAAGCGCCACCTGGCGAGGATAATGGGCGAGGATCCAGACTCATTCTCACAGGAGGATATAGACGTTAGTATATCTACAGCTTATATAAGTTATATATAAGATCTCAATATTACACACTTTAGCTTACTAAACATCACTCAAAAAGGTCTGATGTAACACTCTGAACTTTCTCTTGTTTGGTCTGCTGGAAAAAAAATTAGACATCCTACTTACACTGGAAACGAGTAAAACCAAAGACTGGTGCTGGGCCATAAACATGCTATTATTAATGTGTCTTAAACAATGAATACAAACTTGTGACCAAAACAAACCTCAAGAAAGTTCACATAAGATTACTTTAGAGGTGAAAGTTTTATTGACTATGAGACTTAGAGTTGTATGTTTTCTTACAGAGTTCCATACAGTATCTCCTGCCATCTGGACTGTATCATAAAGGGGCTAAACCTAAAATGAAGGTATGTTGTGTAGTTAACTTTATTTATAGGTTATTAATTAATGAACTGAATTTGTTCTTATTTAGTTTGAAGAGATTATTTCCACAGTAGAAAGATAAAATTGTCTGTTTTTACCTCTTGAGAGAAAGGTATTGATTTTCATTGTCACTATATCCTATCGAAGGCTGCTAGTTAAAGTTATGGATATATTTTATTATAGTGTTCCATTCTTATTATTCTTTGGCTGGAATTATGCATGTACATTATACATTGATTCTTACCAGTGACGTCTAGGGTGGTTTCTTTCACCAGTCGGTGAATAAAGTCTGGCACATGCCGCTAAAATTAAATGTCAATTTTTGGTGACATACTGCTTGTCCCGGGAAGATCTTTGTGGTGTATATATGTTGGCTTATGTAATAATTTGATATCTTGTGATTTTCTTAATACAGCATCCTTCAGAAGTGTTTCCTCTTCAGAAAGGTAATTTATTTCCAGATTTGAATTGATATAAAAAAATCAGTTGATCATTCAATCTTATTTCCATAAAGTTTGTTTGTGTTGATAGAGATTTATTTTGCTATATTTCTGGAGCAATCCATGTCTTCAAATTGATGATCTGTTGATCAGTTGTCTCCAATACCTTCATCTCTGGAGCAGGATATTTGTGGGATTTTTCTGTTGCCCTGGTGGTATCAGAAATATGGGCAACATAAAGCCAATCTGTTATAGCACCTGTAATTTAATACAGCTCTTATAGCACCACATTTTGTGAGCTATCCATTTGTTGAAAATAAAATACAAAACATTTATTCAAGAAGAAAAAATTTTGGGTGCATCCTTTCATTGAAATGTCTTTTGAAACCCATATTCAATGCCATTTCGGGCCCGCTGCCGTGGCTTAGTGGTAGAGTGTACGCTTCCTAATCCTAGTCCAATTTACCCTTCACTGGATCGAGTCCGTCTGTCGACCATTAGGTATATGAGCGAGTCACACGATGTGGCTCCGGCTATCGCAGGGGTGGTTTTTATGAGGTTTCCTCTCGGTTTTCCACCGTAATAAGACAAGGAACAGTGTGAAGTTGACAATCCGTAATGTAAGTGAAATACCCTTGAGTACGATGTTAAACCCCAATCAAACAAACAGACAAATCAATGACATTTCATGGTTGATTGTTTCACCTTTGGTTTACATTGTTATTGACGTTTTTTCCTATAAAACAGTTCATACTATATTAAACTCGTCCTCATATTTCATTCGATGTTATACTGTACATTCTTTTAAATACCATTGCCGTAATTAGCATAATTTTAGATCAACCGATATGGAGTTTGCTCAGATTTTCTGTCCCATGTGTTGAAATAAATAGCGCCCTCTGGCTGACGACATTATAATTGAAGTATATTTATGTGTCCACTATAGATAATAGTTGTGTAGCTGTTCTGTCTCAGGAAGTGCACTGCCGTCATATAAGTGAGATACCATGAAGTGCACCGCCGTCATATAAGTGAGATACCATGAAGTGCACTGCCGTCATATAAGTGAGATACCATGAAGTGCACTGCCATCATATAAGTGAGATACCATGAAGTGCACTGCCGTCATATAAGTGAGATACCATGAAGTGCACTGCCGTCATATAAGTGAGATACCATGAAGTGCACTGTCATCATATAAGTGAGATACCATGAAGTGCACTGCCGTCATATAAGTGAGATACCATGAAGCATGGCATTAAACACCAATCAACCAACCAACAAATTATAATACAGTTTCAGTAATTAAAAGAATCCAGAAGAGAAACACAAATATATATTAAGAAAAATGGTTTGGATTACAATTTCAGTTTGAATTACCATTAACAGATATGGTCACTCATAAACTGTAATATCAGTAGAGTAAAATATTTGTTCTATTTATTTGCTCTGTGGCTGAGGGCAATATAATTGAGGTATATTCCTGCTGTCAGATATGGACCAACTTGAATTTCCCAACAGGGCATTTATGTATTAGACTTCACATTTTGGTTGTGTTGATATGAACTCTTAGGAAGTTTGCTGTCAAATAAATGAAATATCCTTGAGTTCAGTGTTTAACAGCAAACAATTAATTAAAAAAATGTTCTGTTTGTTTACAGCTGTTCAGTTTGATAAAAGAGGACGGCCATACCATACTCTCTTCTACACAGGGAAACCAAATTATTATCAAATATTACATGTAAGTTGTAAGTCTCCCGCATGTTGTGAACACAATAACTCAAAAACTATTTCACTGATGTAAATGTTAATGTGGTTGTTACTGACAAATTGGTTCATTTCATTATGCATGCAGATGTTCATTGTAAAAGTTCATTTGTCAGAATTTCACCCAAACTTCAAATTCCTTTTAAAATGTTTAATAAATGCTTAATATAAATTAAGAAAATAAATGTTATTGGACATTGGATTATCTGTTTCTGAAGAAGAGAACTGTCCGTTACAAACTATAGAACACTATGAAAGATAGACAATCTGAGAAATGATGTGGCTTTATGCAATAAAAAAAAACCCCTCTTTGTACCTGTTAGTCATGTGTACTTTATTTATTTCTCTAGGATGCTGCGGTGAAATATGATAATCTGAATGAATTAGAGGAGAGGTTACAAGGGAAGGGAATCAATGTACCACCAGAATCTGATATGTTACTGTGAGAAAATATTTAATCTGATATGTTACTGTGTGAAAATATTTAACCTGATATGTTACTGTGAGAAAATATTTAATCTGATATGAAACTGTGTGAAAATATTTACTCTGATATGAAACTGTGTGAAAATATTTACTCTGATATGAAACTGTGAAAATATTTACTCTGATATGAAACTGTGTGAAAATATGTTTTTTGTTATTGTACATGTGTAATTTGCTATAAGAATTCCACAAATCGGTCCTCCCCATAATCCATTCATCTGGAGTTTATCAACATAGATAGCAGCTCCAGTAACCAACTGCTATTAAACTTTTGTCCCATAAAATATTAACTCCATTCACAAAATATAAATCATATTTCAGTAATATATGCTTGGTCGCTGTGGGGTCTAAGTATTGATTTATGATTTGCATGTTTGGTTGTAAGACTGACATCAAGGTGGCCATTCTTGTGAGGATTGTTCTCTGAATGCACTATTATTGTCCATATACATAGATAATGGAAGCAAATAACTGAAGTGTTATTTTGCCCAAGAACTTTGTACGATAAAAAAACAGATAACTGTTTTTGATGTCTGCCTCCATTTACCATAAGCCCCCTGACTAAGGACAGTTCGCTTGTAAAGTAGCAATGCTGTCTGAAGATTTACTTCCCAACAGTATCAAAGCACTTCACATTTTATGGTTGTGCTAGTGTCAATTCTTGGTAAAATACACTGTCGTCATAGTGAAATACCTTAAAGCAAGGCTTAAAACACCAATCAATCAATCCATTTACCATTATGTGATAGGCAGATAGCTTTTGCTTTCACACCCGAACTCACATGACTACTGATATTTAATTTCGACACTTCACTGTTGTGATAACATTGGGATATGAAGCTGTGTGGGGAGTTTTCTCATGTATACGTGATTTTTTTTTTACCAAACTTTGCTGAATATAGTACTTGTTTTTTTTTTGTTGCAGAGAATTAAAACAGACAACATGGTTAGATGTGAACAGTCTTGAGAAAATTGTTATTGAACATGTAAATGAACATGAGGTAAAATTTCATATATTTTATTCATGTAAGCTTACAGAATTAGGACTTAGCAGTTGTGTGCAGTTCTTTAAAGTACTTATTAACCCCAGCTTCTATCTCATTTCTCCAGTGATATTGATACAGGAACACACAACTTTGATAACAGAGCCAATATTACCCAGTACCCTAAACATGTTCAGCCAGAGTTTAAGTAAAAAAAAAATGAAAGGTATTAATTTTCCTACACGGCTGTCGTTGCACAGATAAAAGCATGCCTGGACCATAGCCTATTTAGGAGAGGTTTACAGTTTTGAAACGCTGTTCATTTAACAGTATTTTAGAAGCAACTTTTTAAAATATGCTGCTATGTGTTTTGAGAAGATAATTTGCGAGATAAAATATCAGTGTCAAAAAACGTTTTCTGTGTTAATTCTCCTTCACTTTCATGTTTTTCTGGACCACTACTGTTCCTGATGACCAAACCAAACTATCAGTACATGTATACACTGTTTGACATTTTTCAGATGCGCCGCTTCCAAGTGATAATGGAGAGATTAGCTCGTCACCCTTTAGCACACAGAGAAAGAGAGTTCATACAGAGGTTTAGAAAACCTGTCATGGCTCAAAATATTCAAAGTGTTGCACCACAGGTAAGAGATTTTTCTCTTGCTTTTTCAAGGGTCAATGAGTTAATCTGAAGTCTTTCCAGACTGGTCAATGTAACAGATCTCCTGTGAGTTCAATGTTAATGACAACTATTCGCTCGTCCGTCATGTAAGATACCATGTCAGTTTAAGTGTTATGTTTAGAATTATTGTTAGGATTAAGTTTAGGGTTATGTTCAGGGTAAAGTATAGGTTTCGTTTTAGGGTTAGAGTATAAACCCTAACCCAGAAGTATGAATTCAGGTTTTGTCGGACATGCTGGCTTAACTTTATGTGTATAAGTCGTGGTCTAATGAACTGGACCTGCTTATATTTACCGGTCCAAAATCTATTTGTCGGATTTTTATTTTTTGTGGTAAACATCAGCACATTAACACAAAACTGAGCAGTTGTGGTAGTCTTGAGACTGTCCAGTTCTGTCGTTGTTTGTTGTCAGAGATCTTGAGGGAGGGTTTCTTGACCCATTGGACTTCCTATGAGTTAAATAACCTAGAGTACAACATTAAACCCCAGTCAAACAAGCAGCAGTCTGTCTATCACCCACACATCTTATCTGTGGGTTTTAAATTTTATTGAGGTTATCACTAGTTTTTGTTTCCTTTAACTTTCAGGTCCAAGTTGATGAAGAAGGGAGAGAATTCTGTATATTTTCAGGTAAATGTAACAGAAAGAAAAAAATTATATTTGGATGAAACTTGCAAGTACAGGTAAAGTTGATAAAAAGTAAAACTGTTTGGTTGTTTCTGACATTTATCTAAAAATTTTGAGGACTATAGTTAGTAAAATTGAAATAATTTTTGTTGAAATAGAATGTAACGACAAGAAAGTAGTTTCTTTAACAACTGAATTATATATTACAATCAGGAACAAGGAAAGATGCTACAGCCACAGTCAAACTTTGGAGCCAGGGGACTGGTAACTTCACAGTCAATGGTGTCCCTCACTACATCTATTTCCCGCTACCAATAGATAGGTAAGATCTTGATAGAGAGGACTTGATGATGTCACAGGTTTTACAGTGTGTGTAATGTGTAGCTGTGGTTTAGTCTAACTACTGGTTAAACAGTATTCTGTATGCAGATACTATGTTTAAGTTTCGTTAATTACAGGTGGGCAGACAGTTGGAGTTTGCCGATATGTTGTAGTGTCTTTGTAATCTGTGTCTTGTGATTGTCCTGTCTTGTCTGTGTTTATTGCCAGTGACATGGTTTCCTTCATCTATAACATTTGGTTGGCAGGGTGTCATGTGAGTAGAGTAACATTAGGAAATGATGTGATGGCCGGAACAGTCCATTACATCAGGGGCCTGTTGCTCAAAGCGCTATTAAATTTAATCCAATATTAGATGACATCACGCCATATAAAAGGTCTATTTCTTACCCAGTATAAGAGATTTAATCTGGTGTCAGTGGCTAATCCTCTTTTGAGAAACTGGCCCCTGGTGGTTATTGGGAGCTTCCTGTGCTCAGGTGACCTAAGGAATAACACCGCTGATTTGATTTTTGTGAGTGTAAATTTACACTGTTTTTTGGTATTGTACTATATTTTGTATGATGGAGATGTTTCATTCAAGTAAAATTATTTTGAGTACTGTGTAAAACCAGAACAAAATGAATCAAAGCCGTTTTCTTTTTTCAGGGAGCAGTTATTATTTCCACTTCAGTTCCTTAATAAAATCGGCCGTGTTGATGTGGAAGCTACTGTAACTAAGGGAGGTTCCACGGGCCAAGCTGGTGCCATACGCTACGCTTTGTCAACTTGCTTTATGGCGTTTTCTGACACAGATACCATTGAACAATTAAGAATAGGTAAATGTTATTATATTGGACCCCAGTTTAAATAGCCTTTAAGAACAGTTCTAATGATATGTGACATATCTGAAGCTGGCATGTTACAAATCATAAGTGTTTTTTTCTGAACGCTGTTTGAAAAGTGGCTGAATATAGGTCAGGTCAACTTGGACTACAAACTCTTCTTATACAGATGCCTTGAATGTTGTCAAAAATAAATACAGCACTATTCACTTGATATGTTGTGCTGTTGCTCCATGCATACATACGTTATAACCCCCTTAATTCACCTTAAACATGAGACATAATGACACTTTAAGCCAAGCGGCTTTGACCTGATGACCAGTACAGGTTGTAGAGTGATCAACTTTGAAACTTTAGTTAAATCTGACTGTCTACTTAACAAAAGGGGAGGGAGAGCACTACAATATGTTGCCTTGAATGCTTAATACACACCATTTGTATGCCTATGTGTGCTAAAAGAAAATTAGAATAATCCTCCAAATGAACTATTGTCAAATAAAGAAAAGCAGTTCCAGAGGTTTAGGGTGAAACTGATACGGTATGTAATGATGTTGTTGTTTTATTACAGCTGGTTTGCTGACCCATGATCCTCGAAAGAGAGAAAGAAAGAAACCGGGTCAACCAAAAGCCAGGAAGAAAAATACTTGGTAAGTGTCTCTTTGTATTTTACTTCAAATTACTTATGTACAGTTCGAATCCACTGTGACCCTAAATAAAGACATATTAATAAATTAATTTAAATTGCTCTAACCTTGGGCCTCAAAGACAGCTTTGGAGTGGGTCTAGCTCAAACTGCTGGTATGTGTGTAGTATGTGTGAAAGTTGCCGGCGAATGACAAGATTATGGATAGTATCCTCTGTGCCTTAAAGGTTTCCTCCACTGCAGAGACAGCACTGTTGTCCGATATATGTAAGTGATAAAACAATTAAAAAATTAAATTTTACAATGGACAAATAAACTATGCTTTTTATTTCAGGAAAAAGCGATAATACTGGTGCTCTTCATGTTGTGTGCAAACTTGGATTTCCTTTTTCATGTCTCGAAATTCAAAAACTGTCCCTTCATTGGCGTGACTAAGTTTTCAATGATCTGGACTCATCAGGCTGAAGTGAGAAAGGAATCTTCATATAATAATCTCTTCCAGTTGATATTTACAAGACTCTGTATTCATGGACCAGAAAGTCTGTACATGGTATCTTATGATATACCTTCAGGATTTTGCCATTGATAATAACAAATATTGTGCATATGTTTGAATTTTATAATAAATTATCTGAAGTTTATTAAAGTGTTGTTAAGTTAATTTCTTTATCATAATTTGTTGCTGGAAAAGTAATAAAAGCCAATAAACTTATCTCAAACATTAATGTTATGGCTTTGATGTTGAATAAATTGTTGAGCCAGTGACATGTCGTTGTGGTAGTTCTTTGACATCTTTAAACACTTCATCTACAAACCTTACCTTAGTTAAACCCCTCATTAAAAAAAAAATAGAATACTGTGTATTGTGATCACAAGGAACGGGTTAATAATTATGAATAGTAATGGTAAATACCCTAAGTGCGTTGGGTTTATTTAAGGTATACTCAGCAGTGCTGTTATTTAACATCTGCTTGTTGCCCAGGGCAGACCTGCCTACCAGGTGTATTCTGGAGTATTTTCTACACATAATTTATGTAAAATACACCAAAAGGCCATCAAAATACACAGGAAAATTAATTTTCTGTACTATGGTGTAACACAAAAATACATAAAATGGTAAGAAAATACTCATAAAAACCCCCAGATTTTTACACATAAATTTCTTCTAGGGTAGTCAGGTCTGCCGGGGCAACCGAAATTCCACCAGGCTAAGCGGATCTTATTTGCGTCACCCTGTTTTGAAACTGACAATTGAATTTTAATCAGTTGTCTAGGACTATTAAAACAATTTCAGTCTTTTTGCAAGTACAAGTACTTTAGATGGAGAGTTGGGAGGGAGCTTCTTGTTGCCCTGGTGCTTTCAGAGCTAAGGGCCAACATGAAGACGATCTCCTTGTGATATCTTTGTATTATGTCCTGTATTTATCTTTGTTTAGTTGCCAGTGGTGTTGAGGGTGGTTTCCTTCACCCATTGGGCTGGCACACTGTCCTGTGAGTGAACTAACCGTAAGTACAACATTAAACCCCAATACAACTAAACAAACACGGAAATACTTTAGTCAAGACTTGATACCTCACCAGTTGTAACACAGAAGAAAGTGAAATGGTTCTAAATCTGTTTTATATGTTTGCTAAGAATCGTTCTTGAAGCTTGGCCAGGTGAAAGGCGTCATGGCAACCAGGTGTCTCATTAAGCTTGACCTGATGGCAGCCAGGTAAAAAGAGTAACAAAGAAAATGTTGCACTGCAGCCCAAGTATCAGTGTATGCTGAACATTTGTAACATGTTCCACAAAAGGTGAAATGTTATTACTTTATCTCCATATCAAATTTTATCTGACAAATAAGGAGTATAAAAAGCTGACCAACCCTGATGGCTACATTCGAGCTAGACGTATGCAACCAATAACAACTCCTGCACCAACAATAGAAAACATAATTGTACATGCAAGCATAATGTTTTGTTATGAAATTAGTCCACCAACAATTCATTTATTGTTTTTTTTTATATACGAGTATGCATGAAAGAGAAGAAAAAGATGGACTACTCAGGGGTTGTGTGGGTGTTTTGAGTCCGTGCATAGCTGTCATTATCTTCTTGGGAGCCAATTAGGTTTTTCTGATTTTATGGTGGATTTAACTGCCAAATTGGGCTGTTTGTTTGAAGAGTAGCATATTTTACTTAGCACTGGAGGAAGATTAACTTTCCAACATTATCAAAACACATGACATTTTGCGGTTGTGCTAATATCAATTTGTTGTTGGAATACACTGTCGTCATATAATTGAAATACCCTATAGCACGGCATACAACACCAATCAATTAATCAATCATGCCAAGTTGTCTGTATCTTTATTATAACATTATTATTTTAGTCAATAAATATTCACCAAAATCTCACTAATTGTCAGTTTATACAGAACAGACAGCTTGATGGCGACTATCTTCATGATCCTGCTGATGTTTTCAAAAATAGTAAACTTTAAAAGAGACACCTCCTATCTGGCCTGAACAGACAAGAAATTGCACCAACTTGGCTCTAACATAATAATGAAACCAATCCACACGGCCAGGACACCTATTAAGAGATTGTTATCTATTACCTACCTACTCAGTCTCCTGTTCTTTTATTTTCTTCCACTTAAATGTTGTCAAGGTTTGCTTCATTGTGTCTCGTCTTTATATATGGCACTTGAAACGTCAACCACACAATGATGCTGTTATGTTGGGCTAAAGGTTGTTTCACTCGTATTGAAAAGTTTTCAACTGTACACCTGTCACCTGTATACATGGAAGCAGTCAAACTGTTGATAAATGACACAACTGATTTGACATGTTTATCATAGTTTGTCAAAGTGGAGTTGCCTTTGTGAGTGACAGTAAATATTGCTTTTTCAAAGTTAAAATTCACTCCTGTACGATCCATTGAAAATTTGAGAACTTTTTTTGTAAAATAGGCCCCAGCTAACTAATGAGGTCTTTCATGTCTCAACCAAGAAGACAAAGGAGAAATCCAATATAATATGTCGTTGGGGAGAGCGCATCTCTGATTCAAGTCCAGGATTTATCAGATATTAGACTTACCAGGTGTTGAAATCGGGGATCACAGCAAAAAGTAACTCTTTATGCAACTGCTAAGCCTGTCCACTAAGTACATGTATGATACTGTTGGTTCTGAATTTGGCAATGTACCTTATCTACTTAAAACAATATATATGTTTCTGATGCGGAACTAAACCTAGTATAAGGGAACTAATGCGTTAGCAATGCAATGTCGTTCCTGCTATATTGGATCGTGAAGCTGTATATCTCTATAGCTCCATGATTGGATGAAGCCACCAAAACTTGACCAATATGAATGGAACCTCTCTTTTTCACCCTTGCCTCAAATGTCACCTTAAACTGTGCTTGCACATCTTATACCATCTGGTCACATTTTGAAGTAGAGTAGACATTTACATAAGTAGAATTTTTTATATCTTGCTGGGGTATCTTAAAATAGGTGCCGTCCATCTGTCTGTCCATCAATCCGTCTCCACTCTACCTCCTGTCATATTCCGAGCTCAATCTCTAAAAGTTCTCAACGTTTCAAGCTTAAATTTATTGTATTTAACAGCTGGTATGCTGGGACTCACTGTGCACTGTCATGGTGCTATTCATGTAACATTCTTGGAAGTTTGTCTGTCCGTCCATTGGTCTATCATTTGGCTTCACTGTGCCTCCGGCCATATTCCGAGCTCAATCTTCAAAAGTATTCAACGTTTCGAGCTGAATTTTATTTTATTTAACAGCTGGCATATTGGGGCACTGTCATGGCGCTATTTGTGTAACGCTCTTAGAAGTTTGTCCATCTGTCCATTCTTTGCCTCTACCTTATACAATGTATTATGTCTGTCTCAAAAGGTACTCAATGTATCGAGTTGAACTTTGTTTTATAAGTTTTA
Organism: Mopalia vespertina; assembly: GCA_030265115.1. NCBI lineage: Eukaryota > Metazoa > Mollusca > Polyplacophora > Chitonida > Mopaliidae > Mopalia > Mopalia vespertina. The sequence continues at coordinate 19,118 of JAQQZZ010072901.1, forward strand.
ATTGTGCAATCCTTGGCCTTATATTTTCATATAAAACAATACATGGCCAGGTAGTCCAGTTTATTTTTCATACATTTTAACAACTTACAGCCTCTGTGCGGGGGTTTCACACTTTTGTGCTTGTTTAAAACAGTATAACAGTGTGTTATCATAAAATAAATTTGTCTCTCTTCAGAGGACTGTTCAGTTTTGTACTGTTTGATAAGTATCAGAGGTACATGTATGATGGTAAAAGCTATTTTCTAAGTTTCTCATTGCACAAGAAATCGGGAATGTTTTTCATTTCGCGAAGTTTGAATTTCAGAATCCACTGACGTCATATGGGTATATTATAACGTTTGAAAAGCTGTTAAAAACAGCATTGCATGATTTATTGGTATTCCCCAGAAGTAAATATTCTATATGAAACCATTTCACTCCCACCATAATAAACAAGCATCGATGGAGGCTAGTCCCAGTTCATCTTGTTCCAGAACAAGCCACTACTGTCTTTTCAGTTCATTTGTATTATTTCCTTTGTTTAGTTTGTGGAATGCAGCACATTTATACTTAAAGCAGTTCATACCATATTTAGTGGAGAAAAAGTATGGTCCAATTAGATTGATTGTGGTTAAGGGATGCCACTCCCAGTGGACCAATCTTGTGCCAAAAGCTCAGGCTGGTCTTTGGTTACCTCCTGTCATTGATGTGAACGAAGGAAATTGTTGGTACAAATTCGAGTGACAGTGGCGTTGAAGGCGACTTCTTCCACCCATTGCAGTCATTTGAGTCAAATAAATGAAAGAAACCAACAGACCCAATGAGCATTTATAGGATAGTGCTGCAGCACTTGACAGCCTAGCTAAGTCCGGGTTTTTTGCTTGTTTGCGGCCAATGTGGTAAAGGAAAGAAGGACAACGATTAGATTATACATACTTTATGCTAGCCAGATTTAAGAAAGAGCTAGGAATTAATTCTTCCCCCATGCAACATGCATCAGATGGGATAAGCATGGGTCAATTTTAAAAACGTTAAATGTATTCATTTATTACACAGTAATTTTTTGACACATATATTTGCTCATTTCAGCAACATTATTTTAAAGTAAACCAATATTTTTGTAAAACAATATAGGCATCAATACCAATTGTATTTTAATCACTACCATATGTAGGCCTACTTTGTCTTGGTGTGCCATGTGTAGTTAAATCTTTTGTCTTTTTCTTTTCAAATAAAGAATATCATAATCTTGATTCTTTTCCTGACTCTCATTTTATCATTGTTTTCAGGGGATATCTACATCGTTCCTTTTCTTTCAAAATAACTTATATCGGTACAACGGTACAATAGTTTTATCCCCGCGTGCAGTGTTTTGACGGTTAGCGCTCTTTAGTGGGAGCAAAATCAGGTGCGGATCAGCATTTTTTTGTTATCGTACCGAAAGTTCAGGAAATACCCAGAAAGCAGTTTACTTCATTTAAAAACATATACTGAATGTTTCGTGTTTGAGAAAGGAAGAGACAGACGAAAGCGAAAATGTCTCGTTTAGATTACAGCAAATGGGACAAAATTGAGGTAAAGTTTCAGCGAGGAGACAATGACGAACGAGAGTGAGCTACAACAACAACACATATATTTTTTGTCGAGTTTCAAGCGAAATGATATGCTTAAGTTATCCGGAACCATATAATTAACAGCTGTGTGTCAATAGTTTAGATTATGCCTCCCACGGTTGAAGTAATAAAATCAGCGAGGTAATTAAAATGGGTATCGTAGATACAGGAGTTCTGTATCTCTAGGCTAGCCCTGTTAACATGACAGTGAGGACTTTCCCTCAGTCCTGCGGTGGAAGAGGAAGTCTTTAAGGTATAGTGCGGCTATAAATGGGATATTATCATTGGATTTGGCTTTATTTTAATGATCTAACTGTACGGAACTTGGCACAATGCTTATTCAGTAATCAGTATGTAAGCGGGGTGACCCACCGCATGACTCTGAGGGGAAATCCTCACTGTCATGTTAACAGGGCTAGTTCACCCCATGAGTATAGCTGGATCTAGTCTAGCCTTATAAACAAGACCAACATTACACTTCATTACATGTTGGTCTTGAAAACAACGGGTCCCTCACGTGTCGGTG
>JAQQZZ010072912.1:0-20000 GCA_030265115.1 Mopalia vespertina
CAATAGTGGAAACTATCCTACAACCAATAACTCCATGGAGGACAATAGTGGAAACTATCCTACAACCCATAACTCCACGGAGGACAATAGCGGAAACTATCCTACAACCAATAACTCCATGGAGGACAATAGTGGAAACTATCCTACAACCAATAACTCCATGGAGGACAATAGTGGAAACTATCCTACAACCCATAACTCCATGCAGCATAGTATTGGAAAGTATCCTACAACCCATATCTAACTTGTACTCATTTGTTACACCACAGTTATCCAATACAATACAAGTGTATGTAAATGTTACCAGTTTAATTTTTATTTTTTTTTAATATGTTTTTTCAAGTAATAATACACAATTTTAAATGATTGACATGAATCATCCAAAAGGATGGAATTGGAAAACGCCATAAATCCTACCGAGTACCAACCAATGGAAGTAAGAAAGTTGTTTAGTGTATTACAACAAGTACTTTCACTTGCGGTTTGCATACATGTTGCTGAATAAATATGAATGGGGGTGTTTTGCTGTACTATTTAATAGACTGGTAATGTTTTTTGCATTCTTCTGTCCTTGTTTTACAATCTGGATTATCTCTCTTATTTCAAAGGTTTTTGTCTATCTATGTTTTTACATGTTACTTCTCTCTTAGTACTCTTACTTCAAATTCAAGTTTACCTGACCTTTAACCTTGTGTTATCTTAATTCTTGAGTGTCTTGTGCAGTTTAACCTATGATCTCTTTTACCTGCTTCTGTCTTATCTTGTTTTTGTCTCCTGCTACTGTAGTAGGGATGGACTTGGAAATGTTATTGTCTGTCCATCCATCCTTCCGTCACAAATGCTAGCTTGAAAATATATTCACCGACTGGAATGTAGCTTCCTGCTGGTAAGATATTGGATTGCAGTTCACTAAATTGCACAAAACAATATGGCTGTTATTGCATAATTTAACTAAATTCATGTTTGTACATGTTGTGAGCACAATAAGTAGAGAATAAATTCACCGATTTACTTCAAACTTAAAATGTATCTTCCTCTTATTCAGACAACGGATGGGTTTACATTTCACTAAATCCTGAAAAGCAATATGGCCGCCATGGTATAATTTTGCATTGATCAATCCTATATCAGGGTATGACTCAAGGCCCAGTCATGGTAACCTGTTTTCCGGTTACCACTATGTTGTTTAAAGTTAACATTTATATTCGTTTAAATGTAACCATAGTCAGGATTGCTTTCCACCAAATTGCCCAAACCAGTATGGCTATACGCGCAATGACCTTATGACCTTTACCCTTGAAGGAATAAACTGTTCTTAAACTTAAGTACCTATAGATGTTTTGACTGGGATTATGAGCCTATATTTTCAAAATGAGCCTTTGGCGAGGGACCTGCTACCTACTCTGAGTCATCTTTTTGTTAATTCTTTCTGTTTTAAATTATTTTACTCCAGTCTTAAGAAAATTATTTCAATTTTTTTTTTTTTAAGACTGTTAGCATGTATATGAATCTAAATGGCAGGTATTCAAATAAATTTATCAGGATTCTTACCTTGTTACACAGTAGCTTACCTTTATTCCATTGATGTGTACCATTGATCAATAGCAGTACATTTTACCCCATTACTCAAAGATTTTAAAATAGATTTCTTATATTAACTGGTTATACTTGTACTTGTTAAATAGGTGCTACATGTGGTTGGTCTTATTTCTCTCTTACATGAATTTATAGATTAAAATCTCTTTCTGAACATTAGACCAATACATTATTTTTAAAACTTTTGATTTTATTTGAACTATTTTTGGTGTGGTTACATGTTTATCCACAGGAAGGTGGGAACTTCCTATGGTTTGGTGCTCCTTAGGCTACAAAGCAACATGTATCTAATTTCTCATGGCCGTGGTGGGTGGTTGGAGGGAGCTTCATGTTACCCTGGTGCTCTCAGAGCTAAAGGGGAACAGGAAGTCGATTTGTTTGTGGTGTCTGTATTGCATCCTGTTTTTGTCCTGTATCTGTCCCATCTTTGTTTGTTGCCAGTGTGGCACGTCGTCATATAAGTTGCTATTAAGTAGATGAAAAAGATGAAAAAGACACTTGTGCAGTAAGTTAAAACTATTGTATAATTGAATGATTTTTGTGTCTTAATTTAATTTCTCTGTGATGGACATGTTGTAGATTTATCAAATTCTGGACTTGGAAGAGTTCGAAAAAACTTTCTCTGCATATCAGCGAAAGTTGACAGAAATTTCGCTAGAGGACGATGAATCAAAGGGAGTGAATAAGAAAGCTAAGGAGCTATCTGTGATTGATGGAAGACGAGCTCAGAACTGTACGATATTATTATCCAAACTGAAATTATCAAACTCTGAACTGTCTCGGGCTGTTATGAATATGGACGCACAGGAAGATTTGCCCAAGGATATGGTGGAACAGGTAAATTCGAAAATACTCGAAAAGTCGCATTAATTTATTTACAACTGACAATTCTAAAGAAGAAAAAAAAATGAGCAAAGAAAATATTACAAAATAACAAATTAAGCAATCACAAATCCTGTTTGTTTCAGTTTACACCAAGCGAAAACAAACAATTATATATTGATGTTATTTTTTTTTTGTAGTTGTTGAAGTTTGTTCCGACGACAGAAGAGACTCAGTTGTTGTCTGAACATGGTAGTGACATGGACAGTATGGCTCGAGCTGATAAATTCCTCTATGAAATGAGCAGGTAGGTTTTTCCACGGTCTTTGTTTCTAAAGAATCAAAACAAATAATGAGTGACTTTCTTATTGTTGGGTGAGCAGTCCGGAGATATGAGCTTCCTGTTGCCCTGCTCCTCTCCTAGCTAAGGAGCAACTTGAAGTCGAACTGCTTGTGTTGTCTTTCCATTAAGTCGTGTGTTTTTCCTGTTAACTTTGTTTGTTACCAGTGGTTTCCTTGACCAATTGGGCTGGCACACTGTCATATGAGTGAAATAACCTTAAGTATGGCATTAAACCCCAAGGGGCTTATTCCATACTCAATGTTATTTTACTTTCATTACAGAGGTATTGTCACAAAGTCTCAGTAAAACAACCATTATTTTTTGTTTTGTTATTTTTTCAGGATCACTCACTACGAGCAAAGGTTAAAAGCTCTACATTTTAAGAAAAAATTCCCAGAAAGGATGTGTGACCTCAAACCAAAGATAGAAGGTATGGAGAATGTGTGACAAGTTATTGGTGCAACAAATTTTGGGGCACATACATGTAGCTAGAGTATGGTTTTACCATTGCTACGGATAATCATACAAGGTCAGATGGCCCTGGGGCGATACAGTAGACCCCTGGGTCCTCAATAAAGTTGACTTACATCATGCAGCCTAACACTAGTTATGGATTTATGTGTTTAATTTCTGTTGTCTACAAAATGTAACCTTCTGGCTAACGACAGTTTGTTTGAAGAGTAGCAATGCTGTCTTTACTTAGCACTGGAGGAACAAAACCCTTCCATCAATATCAAACCGCACTTATGTGTCAATTATAATATGAGTGAAATACCTTTAAGCACAGCGTAAACACCAAAGAATAACTAAATCAACCACAAATGTATCATACTAAAGGATGGGTGTTATGTCCCAAGTGTTATCTAAATTACAAACAAATGAGATGTGACCATTTTTGAATAATTTTAAAAAAAATACTGACCAACATGTGCAGCTTAATTTATATAGTCGATAGTCACTGGTTTTATATGTAAATTCTTTATTCACCTAGTCTTTTATACATTACATCTTTTTTGCAGCTGTTTTCGATTCCTCAAAACAAGTTTTACGCAGCAAGAAGTTGAAGAAGTTGCTTGAGATCGTTCTAGGATTTGGTAACTACATGAATCGAGGTCAGCGAGGGAATGCAGGAGGATTTAAACTCGCCAGCCTTAATAAAATAATTGACACCAAATCCTGTCTCAACAGAAATGTCTCTTTATTACACTATTTACTGGAAACCCTGGAGAAAAAGGTTTGTACTTTTTGTCAAATTAATACTTGAAAAAGGCTTTCTAAGGACAGTGTCTTCCCAGTGTTGACATGCTGACTTTACTTAGCTCTGAAGAAACATTAATTATTCAATGAATGAAACGTTTAAGTTTGCAGTCCATAAGGCATATCATTGAAGTACCAGTCAATGAGAGTCCCTGAAAGTTGGCAGGGAAGGTTATATAATCTTTGCAAGGCGCTCCTCTGACATCATAAAAGTTCTGCATAGTGGCCCTTAAGCATGCATCACACACATTTATCTATTGTGACGTTGCTAGGCCACAAATCTCAATCGCTTTGATTTCAGCGGACTTCCTGCAACTACCCCCTTTTGACATTACATGTCAATTAACATTACATTGACTTCCAGTGATAAACGACAACCATTGTGTACACATAATAATAACAGTAAACATGGGCTGTCAGAAACTTTTGCCCTGAATAAAACTATTCTGTTTTTCTAAGGAAACATAAGGATTTCTAAGAAAATATTAACTGCTTTGTTTAGAAGTTTAAGGGGATTTATATATAAAGTTACACATAAAAATGTCTCGTGCAATATGTTGATAAATGTAATTTTATGTCCTGCATAGCTGTGAAAAGTTTTGTGTGCTTTAGCAATTCATCCCTACTTACACAGAGTGGACCACTATAATGATAAAATATAACAAAAATGTAGGTCTCCTTTACTTCTTTTTTTTTTTTTTTTTTTTTTGTTTTTAGATTTTCAAGGTAAGATAATAAAAACGTCAGTAGAATTGAGTTTTCTACTAATGAGAGAAAGATTTGATCTCTGTTTTAGAATGGTGTAGAAAGTCGCTTCGTAACCATGTAGTTGTTGACATAATCATTAGAGTTGTCTCCCCTCTTTACATCATGATAGTTGTCTCCCCTATTCATATCATCATAATAATTGTCTCCCCTATGTACATTATCATATGTTGTTTGCCTTCTCCCAGTTTCCTGATGTGTTAATGCTGGATCAAGATCTTACTTACATCAGAATGGCTGCAAAAGTCAGGTGAGTTAAATATACAAGTATCATAATTAACTGTCCAAAGTTTTTAAGAGATATTACAATAATATCGAAAACAATATATTTTTATATTTTTGCTTTAATAACAGTCAAACACCACCGTCAGGGGTTAGCTTTAACATATCTCCATGGGAAGATCAATGGCACCTCTTTAAATGATCCCCACATTTTCTCTGATCCTCGTCCCACAAAGATATCCATTTATAATTCCTGACAGCATATGCAAAGCATCACGGAAAGTTTTTTAAAATGTTCCTGTGAAGTTGTGGGGATTGTCATCAGTAAATTTCATTTGTTACCTGTAGCACCAGTATAAATCTTTATATTGAGTAATTCCTGAATAAAATCTGAGCAAAATGATTTTTGTTTTATATTTATAGTTTTACAGAACTGAATAAAGACCTGGATACAATACGGTCTGGATTAAGAGAAATAGAAAAGGTAGGATATCATGTCACTCTTGTTGGGTCTTCCTCTATCCAGTCAGATTCGAGGATTTTGTTTTTTTATATGCTGAAGAGTTTTGTTTTGTAAATAAAATTATTTAATAAATAGAAGAAAAATTGGCTGGAATGAGAGATCTGATTATTTTATGACAATGCTATAAGCGCCATCACAAAAGTATCAATTCCGGTCAAAGAAAATAGTTACATACATGTAAGGCATTTGCAGCATATTAGTGACGCAAGAAAACTGTACATAAGTCTGTTTGGAATGACAGACCAATCACTGAGCTCTAATTCATTAAGCTGTGTAGCTTCCTTCAAGTGTTGTACTTCACCTCGCCGCCTCTAAGTAAAACTCTGTAAAGTAACAAAATTGAATGAAGAAAGATAATGAATTCATGTTGACCCCAAATTTCGTTTATTCATTAAACCATAATCAGGATGATAGCTTGATCAGTAAACCGGAAACATTGAGTCAAAATGAATTTGTTGTCTTTCATCAGAGTTGTTACTTTAGTTTAGCAAGTCCTCTGTGATAGTCATAATAATAATAAAAACTCTATTTGCCATGTTAAATACCTATACGGAGAGTTTAAGAGTCGCTTTACGTTGAGAATCAGATTGTTTAACTCACCGTAACAAATTATAGGAGGTAACTTGCCTGAAAAATGTTCCATGTATCCATGTTCATGTACATTAGTATGTTTTGAAATTTCATTTTGCCCACAACCTATCCTCTTGTTTTGCACAAATTCTTCCGTTTGGCCAGAGTAAAATGCCTAGCTAAATGATAAATAGCAACTCTTCCAGTGATGTAATTTTGCCCTGGTGCTCTCAGAGCTAAGGGGCAACATGAAGCTGCTCTATTTGTGGTCTCTGTACTTGTCTATTGATTGCTCTGTCCTGTCTTGTTCAGTTTTGTTGTCAGTTAGGTCTAGGGTTGTCAACCTTTGGGCTGGCACATATGAATGAAATTGATCTTCTTAATAAGTACATCTATATACTCCAATCGAACAAACAAGACTCAAAAAGAGACACACATGAACACCACTTTATTATTATGGAGATGGTGAATTCAATTATAGCTGAGCTTCCCTCTGGCTAAGGGCAGTTTGTTTAAAGAGTAGCCATGCTGTATTTACTAAACACTGAAAGAAGATTAACTTACCAACAACGTCAAAACACCTCACAATTTATGGTTGTGCTAGTGTAAATTATTGTTGTTATGAAATGTGTGTTTTTTCTCTTTGTACTTTTTTTTATTTATTTATTTTAATTTGTTTTATTTTTTATTGTTGTTTGTAACAGTCCTAAGTTTTAATTGTAATGATTATGTACTGTAATAAGTTAAAATTAATTTAAACAAAAACACTTTTGGTATTATATGTTTATCAAATTCGAAATGTTTTCATATGGTTTGGTAATGTATTGTCTGTGAGTATCGTGTATATGTCTGTAAAACCAGTAAATAAATGAAAAAAAAAATTATTGTTGTTATACACCGCTGTCTTATAAAGTAAATACCCTTAAGCATGGGGTAAAACGTCAATCAATCAATCAAAATTTTAATTTAGACATCCCATCTAGTATAATTTGGACACTGGTGTAATGGGTTAAAAACTCTGTGCAAATGATCATTGTTTATTTTGAAGGCAGCAAAGCATGTCTGTGAGCCAAGAAAGAATATAATTATGATCTTAATTTGGTTTGTTCTTAACAGGAAATCCAGTACTTAGATGCTAAACCTCGGGACAGGGGAGATAAGTTTGTCAATGTTATGACAGATTTTGTTACGCTTGCCTCTTATAATTTCTCAGAAGTCGAGGAGGCATACTCAGAAATGAAAGCCAAGGTGCGTACTGAAATAATCTGTTTCCTTTACCCTTTGTGCTGCTATGCTGTCTTATGAATAAATTTTTAAAAATTAAGTAGTATGATGCTAAATCCCAATTAAACCAGCAATCCCTCTATATGTGAACTAATTGTAAAACATTGAGAATAACCAATTTAAATGAACCTCAGCTATTTGATCTGAAGTCCGACAAATTCATGATATTTCAGTTTGACATTATGACAAAGTGCTTTGGGGAAGATCCTGTTTCAAGTGATCCAGAAGGATTCTTTGGCATTTTTGACACCTTCCTTTCGTCTTTCGCCGAGGCTCAGCGTGAGAATGAGCGAATCAAAAAGCAGCGTGAAGAAGAGGCTAGAAGAGCGAGAATGGAGGAGCAGGTAAATCATTTTATAGAACTGTCAGGTTTATTACTGTATATTTTATTGTAAGTTTACTACATGCTGTCACATGGACATATATGAGTACAATGTCATTGAGCATGGTATTATATACCAATTAATCAATCATTTTGCTTGCCTCCACCAAGGGTTGAACTGAGATCTCTGGTTAGTATATATAGCTATGTCACCCTACTTGATCTTTCGGTAATCCTTTGTGGCTCAGTTGGTTAGAGCACTGGACCTGCTAGCAAAAGACCTGAGTACAAGTCCCAGTGGAGGCAAGCAAAAGTTTTTTGCTCTACAATAAAAATATACATTGTATTATGCAGGCCTGTGCTGTTGAGGAGAACGGACAGAACGGGGTCTCCCCATGTGTTATGCAAAATTAGTTTAGGAGGACCGATTTATAGGTTCCCAAATTGTTTGCAGTGTTCATCAAAATTTTCATTTTGCTATTGATTTTGAAAAAATTTGTCATCCGATAATCAATGAAGATTTAATTTTAAAGCAGTTTTGCCTATTTTTCACAAAGGCACATTTATGTATTTAAAAATTCAGCAAACCAGGGGAAAATGCAAATGTTGGGTTACCTCCCAAAACTTTAGAGGACCGATTTTAAGGTTATGCCGGAAAAGATTACAGCACAGGCCTGTATATATGTACTAGAAACAGTTCATCCAAATAACTCAAACAAAACCGTACTTGTTTTCTGAGTCTTTATAATATTTAGAGACACACAAGTGAAGTTACCTTAAATCCGCTTTAAATCCCAGTATTACAACCAATGTATATCTGTGCATGTACATACAGATTGGCCGCTTCTGTGAGGAATAGTATTTGAATTGTAATATTTTCTGATTTCTGTGATAATGTTATAATTTTTTCATAACATGAACTAAATCTTGAATGTTAGCAATTAACAATGCTGCATTTGTCCTATATAACATAATGCATTGTATAAGCATTTTTTCAATTAAGCACGTATATTTAATATGCATTTTTTTAATTGTTTCTGTTTGATATTTGGAGGACCATTAGAGTCTGCTTAACAAACTTTAATAGACATTGTTCTTTGCTCTATGTGTGTCTCTGTTTGTGTTTCACTGTGTGTATTTAATATTAGAACAATCTGATTAATTGAAATCTAAGTTAGCTGCCTTGCAGGTATTGTGTTCTTGCATTTAGATCTAACAATTTATGCAAACAGCTTTAATGATCATTTCCTCCACATTGTAAGATTCTTGACAGGTCTCTTTTTACAAATTATCCAATAAAAAAGGAATTAAAGTAGCTGGGTGGTTGGTCACCCAGACAAATCAATCATCATTGTTTGGTCAAATCAACAGCCAATACCATACAACAATAGGTCCAGTTAATTTAATCTGATGTTAATAAGGTATTAGATACAATTAAGTGCAGTATTAACTTTTTCACCCAGAGCCCTTCGGCCTGGCTAAGTGGTCAGTGTGTCCACTCGCTAATCATACTCTCATAAACCCTCCATGGCTTCCAGCCCGCATGTTGTCAATCAGGTCACACTGTGGGGCTGTGGCAATCACGGGGTGTTGTTTTTTGCCCTTATCGGTTTCAGCCATTTTTAAGCAAGGAACAGTGTGAAATGGAGAATCCGTCGACATATTATAAGTGAAATACCATAGAGTACAGCGCTAGACCCAATCAAACAAACCAAATCATCTTTTGAAGTCATTTTTATCTCTCACAGTGTTAGTTTCTTTCAAAGTTCACCACAGCATACAGAAATCTGTATTCTTACAAAGTTTTCCAAAAAAGTTTTATATTATATATTTGACTGACGGTTGTCCGAATTTTCTTTTAAATTATAATAAACCCATATGCAAGATGTACAGGAAACCTGGATATACTGACTCTCTTTTCTCATCAACTCAATAGCAGAAGATTGGGAGGGAGCTTTCTGTTGTCCTGGGGCTCATTTAGCTAATGGGAATATCTTTGCTTTACATTACAACTTAAACTTTAAATGCTTTTTACTGAACTGCTACCACACATCAGTATACCGCAGGAGACGTTTGTCCACTGTACGTCTCCATCAGTGTAGTCCTGTTTTGTGTAGGCCTAACATGTACAGCAACCCTGTGTGTGTGACCTTGATGTTTGTAGTGAACTTTAACCTCTAACCTTTTAACAATGTAACCTTTACAGCTGAAGAAAGAAAAAGAGAAACAACGGTTATTAAAACGAGCCGGTGGCGAGGGTGGAATGAAAAATGGTACAAATGGAGTCACATCACAAGATTCAGGTTTGATTACATAATTCACCATTAAACTTTGAATAATAATGTGATTTAAACAGAACAGATCAAGTTTGTATAGGGCGTTACAATTTCAGTACATGTTTTAAACTTTTATTGATATACCTGTTATATGAAATTCAAGCTTTACAGTCAAAATTTGAGGTTGAGCTACCTCTTAGGTTTTCCTCATTGGCTGGTAGACCATTCATTAGAGATGTCACCCCTAGATAACAGTGTACATGTAGCTATTGCTCCAGATATCGACCCTCTAGTATATATGCCATTGTGTTGGTACGCAGTCATCGGAGTGAAATAACCTTTAAGTACAGTGCTAAAAACCAAGCCTTGGGTATATATGTATCATAGCAGACAAGCATAACAATCGGGATAGAGTATGTCTATCAACCATGATGTATTTGAGTGAGTCACATGGTGTCACTCCGGCAATTGCAGGGGTGGTTTTTACGCTGTTTCCTCTCAGTTTTCCACCGAAATTAGGCAAGAAGCAATGTGAATTGGCAATTCTTCATTACATAAGTGAAATACCCTTGAGTACGAAGTTAAACCTCAATCAAACAAACACATCTTACATGTACCACTGGAGAAATATTTATTTTCCAATATAGCAAAATACTTCACATCATAGGGTCATTACATTAAAAGACAGGTCTGTTGTAGAGAGACACACTAAAAACTTCTCCTTTCCTGTGTAAATTGTTGAGTAAGCATGGTAAGCCCAGAGCTAAGAACAGGACTAATTGCATACAAATTAGTGCTGTGTTTTTATTAACCCTACTTACAATAGCTGAAATGTTTTTTCACTTACTGATACTAGATCTTTTTTCATTTACTGATACTTAATGTTTAACTTAGGAGTGCTTAGATTTTATTCATGTTTAAAAATTTATATTGTTGTGATATATTGAATGAATGAATGAATTTTATTTCAGCTTAGGCAATATTGCCTTTCGCTCAAAAAAAAGAATACAGATATATAAACACAATACAAAATGTACTTGCAGTAAATAGCATGATAGCAGTAGAAATAAGGCTTTGTAAACATACAGTGAGAGATTTTTCAGATCACCTTTTGAACTTGACGACAACAGTTGGTGACATTTGAATACACTTGGGTGCCTCCAGTAATATTATATTCAGACTGTGTCTTCCAATGCTTTTATTTGGTTTTGTATTGAACGGAAACAACCTACATGTACACATGTAGGTTGGTTCAATTTATATGAATAAAAGTCCTAATCAGAATTTCCACAGTGTAAAAAAAATGTATGTATAGTTTGAGAAATATAAATAGAAAGATTAACACAAATTCTATATTATTAGATTATTAATGCATAAATTTGACCAAAATTTCCTTTTCTCTAGATGCTCAAGAGCACTCATGCTGTAACCTATGGAGGAACATTTATTATACAACAGAATCGTTATATAACACTTCACATTATGGTTGTGTTGCTGTTTTTGCTTCAGTCTACATGTACCTTCACGTAAGGGACATACCCTAGACTACAGCTTGACAAACAGCGTTTATTCTGGAACTGTCATCTATGCAATTACTAGTAATTATTAACATAAATTACTTCTTGTCTTGTTTACAGGTGAGTTTGATGAGCTCATATCAGCTTTAAGAACGGGGGATGTTTTTGGGGAAGATATCGCTAAAATGAAGCGAGTTCGGAGGCGTGGAAACAAAGCTACAGACATGTCAAGAGAGAGGATTGGTAATACAATGGCCAACTAACTATGTTGACTAAGGGTCTTAATATTTTTTATCACTTATATTATGTTACCCAAATTAACTTGTTCTTCACCCTACACAGTTCCAACCCATTATAATTATGTACCTCAATGTGTGTTGTTTATAAACAAAATCTAAAACCACAGTGTGTCACCATGCATTTAAATGTGCAGTGATTTCTGGAGAATTACAGTTAGACTTTGGATATCATATGTTGTAGTACAGGTCATATTTATCTCCTATCATTTATATATTTTTTGTGAGTGTATGTCAAGAATGACGTGCCATGTCCCCAAAATTTTGTGCTTATTTTAACAAATACATGTTACATATATACCACTTGAACAATTCACATAACATTTCGTGATCAGCTGTTTCTTTTCATTTGATATTTTACGTCATATGTACATGTATGCAATTATTAAAAAAATATTAAGTGCAGATGATTTTTTTTTTTAATATGAAATCGTCAACAAAAAAAATAAGAACACATTATTCTCAAATCCTCACTAGCTTACAAAACACAATCATTTTCCCATATATAACTTAATAAAAAAAAAAATCTAAATTAGATTAGCTAGCTCAAAGAAAACAATAACAAACTTTTCATCAATACTTAAAATAACCAAATGAACAAGAAATTTGTATACATATTTTCATATTTAGACTCTTATTTTGTATTCGTACATTTATTATTAATTAATTAGATTCTTCTTGTACAAGATAAAATAAAAAGCCAACAAATTTGTCATTCAAACGTTTTACAGTATTTTGGCATTACCCCAAAAAATAATTTTAATATTTCTTTATTTTTTACATTTTATATTGTGTTATTAATTGAATTTTTTGACCAAACTAAGTCGACCACCACTTTTATAGCCTTAAGTATTGTAAAAATTCCATTATGATAAAATAATATTTTTGTTAATTTTTTTAATCAGTTTGTTTTTGCACTTATATCCATTGAACTTGTAAAATATATTTTAAACATAACTTTTTGCCAAAATCACATAACTGCCATATTTATGTCAAAGTAAGGCTTGGGAGAAAAATATTGGGATATTTTTTTTTTCACCAGTGATTTCAAGCTGGACTTTCCTCTGTTTCACACTCTTTTGGAAGTGAGGCAGAAAAGCTTTCAACATGCTTGTGTTCTGTTACTCTAACCTTTAACTTTTAGTGACATCACACTCTGTACCACTGGAAAAGAATTGTTCCTTAAAAATACTACATGTGTCTGTACAGTTTGAATTCACACATCGTCAACATGAAACAGTATTCTGTTAAATTTGGTAGTAAATGTTTGAATTAAGTTTAGATATTGAAATTATATAAAGATTTAAATGCTGGATTGCGCATAAAAGAAACCAGCAATATTTGTGATGCTAATATGTGTCCTGCCCCAACGTAAAATTGATTTTATAGCTTTCTCCCTTCAAAGGAGACAATAGATTCTCTTAATGGAAATAATCTGAAATAACAGATTAACAATGAGGCCCTTAATAGGACTTTTTCACATTATGGTTAAAATAATGGAAAGTTTTCAGGAATTTTATCTAGGGGACTTTTGTCATGTAATTGGTCCCTGGTATATAATATATTATTATTGTTTTGTTTTCTTTGTATAAACCATCTTTTAATTTGTTAAATGTTAAAACATCTAGTCATTATTTATTGTTCACACAAAGTCATATCCCTGTAATATTTAGTAAACAGATATTATTGTATATTATTTTCTCTTTAAAACAAAATAATTTTTATATTTTCTCTGAAGCTTCCCTAATGTTCATTTATACACAACCAAAAATACCTTACAAGTAGATATTTTTTGCTTTTGTTAAATATAATTCTAGTCTCACCGTGCCCAATTCATTAAATATATCCTAGTATAATCTATTACTTTGTACTTAACCAGTACTGATTTGGTGTTGTTGTTGTTGAGTTTGGTTTGTGATCAGTCTCAGATGTGGTTCGGGAGAACTCTCTGGTGCTTTTAGTCCTAAGGGGTAACCCGGACACGATCTGTTCTGACCGTGGGCACCTAAATTAGCGAACTTTGTCTTTTTGTACAGTGTATTTCATCCTGAGATTGTCCTACCACTGCTGGTTGTAAGTGCGGGGTCCTTCTCTTGTATGAGTGAATGATAGCTTAAAGTAAGGAGAAAAACTATCCTTACCAGAGACAAACATATATCTTTTAAAAGTCTTCTATGAGGCATCACCAAAGCTCAACATCAAACACTAAAAAGATGTACATGTAACAAGAAGAAGAAAAGGGGAAGGCATTGAGATCATTTATACATTGTATCATTGTTGCCAATGTGGATGGAAATCATGGAATGGACTTTATTAACTCTAGTTGATAGAGTCGTCTCATTAAGCTGGAAAAATATAAACACAACTAAACAGGTTCATTAATGTATCAGATTTAAGCAAAAATAATTTTAAAATCTCAATCGGGAAAATAATCAATCAGTGTTAATATTAACCCCTGGCAATCAAGTTTCACCATTTCTAATTTTGCTTGTAGCATTGCATATCTAAGAGCCTTATATGTTACAATTTGGGCAAATCTTAAAATCTCATATGGTCTCATATCAAATAATTGTACTTTAGTACACATTTTTGTTTATTTTTGTAGCCTTTGAACAAACACAATATTGAATCAACTCTTAGCCTTTGAACAAACACAATATTGAATCAAATTTTGTCAAAATGAAGGTCAAATTTTATATTCCAAATTATTTTGCTACATTATTTATCTTGAATATAGTCTGGCCAAGTCAATCCAGTTGTTGTTGCATTGGTTAAAAATGAACGTTGATTTATTTTGATTATTCCTCATCATTTTGTATCAACTATGATAGTCTGCACACATGTACGGCCACAGTACTTGGTTTAATATCTATACATTCATTGTAGAATTTATCATAATTTGTAATTAAGATATCGTAAATTATAATATCTAAATTTCCTGGTTAAAAATTGGTTCCTAAATACCAAATTAAATATGATATGTAGCGAACACAATATGTTATTTATCTATCTTTAATCCATTGCTAGTGATTAAATTAAATCTGGTATAATCCTCACAACAATGGTACATGTATGAAAATGTATTAGATAACATTTTTTATATAACATTTTGAAATTGGCTTTGGTCCCTGTGATTAAGGGAAGTTTGTTGGAGTGTAGCAATGCTGTCTTCACTTAGTACTGGAGTAAGATGAACTTTTCAACAATTTCAAAACACTTCACTCGTTTATATGGTAGTGCTAGTGTCAATAATTGTTGGAATATATCTCCTTCGTATAAGTGAAATACCCTTAGGCGTGGCATAAAACACCAATTAACCAATCAGCAATTGACTTGGTTGATTCACTCCATATCTTTATTTCCACAGCTGAGGTTCTAATAGTGAGCATACATTATTGTGTGATCAAATAGTTCAGTTTATTGGCTATTGTTTTAAAATGAACATTAATATTGAATTGCCATGGCTGCATCCATATGTATCTTTTGGAAGCACATAGAATTACTTTTATTTCCTCTATAATTATTGCATGATGATGCAAAGTTTAACTTAGTTGTAAAATACATAAAAAATGTAAATTAGTTTTCCAGCCACACTGAAATACAGTTGAATGTGACATTATTTCAATAAATCAATCACTTAACTGGAAAAAAAAGTCTTCATGTTTTCAGGATATCTTGTGTTCTGGATCGTATGAAGAGAATTTGTGTTAGCATTCACTAATTGTTTTGTGCTAAATAACCACCCTGCATCCAATATGGCTGCTTCAGTTACCGCATATCTCTATATTGAGAGTGGTTTTGTGGGTTTGTTATGCAATGAGAGTCACAGGAACGGGCAAATCTAAGCAGATTTGTTTTTTTCCTGCCCTATAAATTTGAAGTCTTGGGTTATATTTTGTATTCTGTGCTTGTCACTGTTTGTTGCCACAGATACCAAGAAAGGTTTGGTTCTCACAGTTGTCAGGCTAGCATGATACAACATCAGATAAATAACATATTGAAGCCCAATCGATCAAGTAAACAAATGGGATAAAAATTGCAAGAATTTATTATTAGGTACTGTCTGCGTTAAATTTTCTGTTTGTGTTTGTACATTTGTTAAATAGTGCAATTTTTAGTAACCACTTATGTTCTATAGAGTTATATTTACTTGTGTCTTTCCGTGTTGATTTTGTTTTTTTTGTACCATAGCCTTGTGATAATGTCTGTCTTATGTACAAGTCTTTCGTTATATGGTTATTTTATTTACATATTGTCATACCGATTTGAAATACAGTTAAAACGTTTTAGTGGTGACGTAGACATTTCTAGTGCCATTGACAGCTGCTTTTGAATTCTTAAACACAAGATAAATCGTTTGGAGCATTTCCATATTATAGTGAAACTATGTAAAAAGAATATTAAAAATTCACTTAAAATAACAATTAAGTATACACATAATGCTGTTTTGTTCTTTTATTCATTGAGAATATTGGGGGTGGTTACAGGGAGATTCCTGGGCTAAAGAGGAACAGGAAGCGGATATGTTTGTCCTATGATTGTTTGTGTTTAGTGTCCTTCACCCATTGGGTTGGCATGCAATCGTGTGAGTTAAATAACCTCAAGTACGGCGTTACACCCAAATCAAACAAACAAACAAATCTTTGATAATGAGCTTCCTGTTGGTCTGGTGCTTCTTGAACTAATGATGAACACAAAGCTTGCTGAGGGCCAGCTAACACCAGATTTGTTCAGGTGTAACGATGTAGTGGAAGGGAGCTGTTGCTCTCAGAGCTAACGAGCAACCCTTACCCAGTGTGTTTGTGATGTCTTTTTATTGTGTCCTGTATTATCTTTGTTTCTTGTCAATTAAGATGTCACTGCCTCTTTCCAACTGGCGGAGGGAGTATCTGGTTGCCCTTGTGTACTCTGATCAAAGGGGCAAAATGATGCCTATCTGTTTGTGACACGTCCTGTCTTGGCTTTGTTTGGCTTGACAGTGGTTTTGAGGGTTGTTAGGGTTCACCCATTGGGCTGTGACACCCTCATGTGAGCCTATAACTTGGTATATACCTCCTCAAAGAGACATAATTGTATAATATAGCTGTGCCAATAATAGGTGTAAAATTATTTTCACAGTTAACATAACTGGAGAACTTAAACTCTGAATCTCCACAGATAAAAAGAATCTTTACTTAGGATTTGGCCCTCTGGCTAAGGGCAGTTTGTTTGAAGAGTAGCAATGCTGTCTTTACTTAGCGCTGGAGGAAAATGAACTTTCCAACATTATGGAAACGCTTCACATCTTAGTTGTGTTAGTGTCAATTATTGTTGGAATACACCGCCGTCATATAAGTGAAATATTCTAAAGCATGAGGTAAAACACGAATCAACCAATCAATCAATCTCACTTTGGTGTGATTTTCGTTTTGCATTTTGCGATGCCTGCCACATAAATTGGGCCATCATATGAGTGAAATGAGCTTAGGTACGGCTAAACTCCCAATAAAGTAAACATTCAAACAATGCATAAAAGTGGAATGTGTAACTTTTTACAATAACTCTTCTATCCGTTGGGCTAAACGCCATAGTTTAGGTTACTTCGCCCTTAAACCGTGGTGAAAATCCAATTAAAGGTAATACATGGAAACTGCATTTGCCTGTCAGTGGCAACAAAGGATATTATGACAAAAGAGCCAGTCGCAGACAGAAAATAAAGAGTAGGGTTTCACAGACGAGAACTCGAAGTCCGCCAAACAGAGATTCAGAAACTGACGTCCAATACTACCTGTAAATAATATATGTGGTTTATCGAAGAACGTGTTAAAATCACGCCACTATTAAAGCACATTTTCGGGTTTAAAGAACTACTCTTTCCTAGTGATACTCAACAACATAACTACTTTGGATAAGCCAGATATTTGCCAATCGTAACCATTTGAATTATTTTAGTTGGAATGTTGTTGTTTTCTAAATTATACGTATAAGTGGTGGTGTGGTGGTGAAGAAAATGCCAATTACAATATCAACCTATCACACAAACGTGTGACTTATCTTACCTTTTTCGTTGTGAAACATTCGGTCAATTTTCGTGACAACTAAAAATATATGTAACATCTGCTCAAATCCATCTAGCACGAATTCTTTACTGTCATCTGGAAGAGTTCAGATGTATAGAATAATCACAAATCTCTTAAAATGAGTATTAAATATCCTCTCGTACGTTCATAAACTCCTATATGTGTCAGTCAATTCCGCAAATAGACTACAATCCTAGCTATAGCTTTAAGCTAGGAGCTAACTTAAAGTAGAATACTTCTCTTTAAAATACAAAATAACTATCAAATGTACATGTACGCAGCTCACAGACGAGATATCCAAACTAATTTGATCTCTTCTAAATAACGGACCATAAAGAATGCATTTGGAGTGAATCAAGGGGTCATAAATGACTACATATACTCAGCATGGGGTAAACAGCTTCGGTTCACCGATCAGGTGTTTGTTTATGAATGGCGTTACCATGACGCCATGAAGACAGAGTGGTAAACTTCCGTGAGTCGCGTCAGATTTTCGCAATTTTTATAGAACGCTCTATAGTAAAAGTCCAAATGAACTCAACTGATCTACTAAAAGTTCATTATGTACACACACCATTTTATTGCGCGTGAAGTGCATCAAATTATGTATAAAACGCACAAGGTTATATTGACATCAAGCACGCCCATGTGATTGTGGTTAAATATTTGTAACGGGGCTGTGCTACCTTGGTTTAGAATGCGAGAAATAAATAATGATTGATGAATCTTAAGGATGTATGTTGGCTGATTTGTTTGGGGTTTTACGTCGTACTTACGTGTATTCATTAATTGACGATTAAATTAGGATTTAATACTTTTAATCTAACATCGGATAAATAAATAAATAAATAAATAAATAAGTAAATAAATAAATAAATAAATAAATAAATAAATAAATAAATAAATAAATAAATAAATAAATAAATAAATAAATAAATACATAAATAAACATATATCACTGCGGCTGCATTGGCGGGAAAGAACTACAAAACAGGACTTTCACGGGCCTGCAAAGACATCACAAACTCATGGGTCTCGTGTTGGCTCAGGACAACATGGAGCTCTCTACCATCCGCCCGGCGAAGGGTGCTCTTGGGCTAAGGGGCAACATGGAACCGATCTGTTTGTTATTGTATGACATCCTTTATTTGCCCCGTCTCTGCTTTGTTTGTTGCCAGGGGGTGTCGAGAGTGGTTCCTTTCTCCCATTGGACTGGTACGCCGTCACGTGAGGGGAATAAACTTAAGTACAACACTAAACCCCGATCAGACAAACAAACCCAAAACGTGGGATAGAACAAGTCATATTGACTTTATTCCCGCCAATGTATTCCTAACCATATCAAGTGTTACTTAAATATCCCTTATTTGGTGAATAAACAAACAAACAAATCAAAACATGTGAAAAGGAAAGGAAATGTCTATTTATCAATTAGTTGTTGAATTGTTTAGCACGGCGTACTTAAGGGTATTTCACTTATGTGACGGCGGTGTATCAACAGGAACACCACACAACCTGCTATGTCGGAAAATTACCCTTTCTGCAATGGTGACAGCATAAATAAAATATACTGAAGTTAGCCAAAGGACTTTTTGTTTAGTGTATTAATTTGATTAAAAATATTAACATTACTGGTTAATATATAAAATGTCATTGCTCGTATTAAAGAGTCATCGAAGAAACTCAAACACACAACACACAGAGTACAATGTTTCACTTCGAGTTAAAGTCCTTTCGCACGTTCAAATTTATAACTCAATGCAGGAGGTTATTTTGGGCCTAACACGCAGTCACCAAATAAGCTTAATAAGGGTTGTTCCTGGTCAAATATCAGAAATAAACTTTAGTATCTATGCAACGGGCAATGCGTTAAACATCGCATATCAATCTCTTATGATAGCATTAACATGTTTCAGATTATATGTTAGTTTTGTGGTGTTTAACGTTTGGGTAAACACGGCCAGAGACTCGACCCAGAAACCACAAACGTGGATTGGAGTGTACGGCGCATGGCCCAAATAAGACATTACTAATTTTTACCTATAATTATAATACAAATTTATTCACCAACAGAAAAACTATATAACATGGTATGTCAGCATGTAACTTATAGATGGTGGGATATAGGCCTACATGTTATCTATATTA
>JAQQZZ010072923.1:0-21233 GCA_030265115.1 Mopalia vespertina
TCAATATAATGTAGACATTGGGCAGAACATGCACTAGTGTAGGCGTGGTCTCATAAAACAATATATTTGTCCCTTTTTCCCTTTTTTGCTTTGCTACCTTCCCGCCCCTATATTCGGAATCTTCCCGGGAACGAGGTTACCGTGTTCCTGACTTTTTCCAGCCATGATTGACTACAAACAAAGGCAAGACCGAATAAATGCAGGACAATCACAGGGTGTAATACAAAGACATCACAAACAGACTGACTCCATGTTGCAACTTCAACTTCACGAGCACCATGGCAATATAAATATCCCTCCCATAGGCAAAGTGAATACCACCAAGTGGTCTTTATGTACTTTAAGAAACTGTGGCCCTATAATTACTTATTAGGTTTTACTAAAAAAATTATTTTGTTTGTTTCATTGTGATTTTACCATATTTAATTTTAAAACATTTATATGCCATTCCAATGGATGAAAGAAACCACCGATGGCAACAAACAAGACAATACGAAACAATCACAGGACATAATACAATGACATCACAAAACAGATCGGCTACATGTTGCCCCTTGGTTCTGAGAGCACCAGGGCAACAAACAGAAAGCTCCCTCCAATCGCCCACTACTTTTTACTCACCATGACAAGTCACTGAGTTGATGGTAATGAAGGTTGCCCACAAATGCGAATGGATAGGCTTGTTGTGTGTCATATAATAACACAGATTCCTCCGTAGCTACGGCAAACACCATTCGATAGGGTAAACTGACAACATAAGGCATATAATAAACTTGAACCACATTTTCTATGTAAATTAAACTTTTTTTTGACAGAATAAGGGATTCTTAAAATTTATTAATCTTTTTTGATTGTTTGTTTGCTTGAATATCCATCTTGTAGGAAAAATTGGAAGAGTAGATTTTGTTCTGCTTTAGCATGTCATACAATAATGTGTACGGCCAGTAATTTTCTAAAACAATTAGACATTGGGGAAACCTCACGATTACCGCTTTGTTGAGGTTTCTTTTCTTTGGCTGATTGTATCACCTTACATACCTGAACAAGGTTTCATATTTCTCCCATTCTTTCAAATTGTTGTTCTCCTTATCTGTAGAACAAAATAAAAAAAGAAAGATTCCAGAATGTCACATACATGTACACAGATCATATGTATATACAACCAGAGGTATACGTTAATTCAACACGTGATGAGTCTTGTATTGCCTCGTTATGTGATGCAGCGATAGTTTTATACCTTATGAATTCATCAGTAACCAATGTTGCCAAGTATGCCTAGATGTATGACGGTAGCAGCCAGATAAGATTGGATAGTATGCACAATGCCAGCTCCTAACCCTGGACAACATCAAGAAACGGATGGGATGGCTGCACTTTTAACTCTAGACCAGTGCATATAATATTGTTTTCAACTTTAAGACAAATCATACATACCATCGGTTAACTGCAACAGAAAGGAAAACACACACTCCTTTTGTTTATTGGCAGTTATTCTTTAACTGTCTCTGCGTCATAGTTTGTTTGTTTGATTGGGGTTTAACGTCGTTCTAAGGGGTATTTCACTTGATATGGTGACAGATTGTCCATATCAAGCAGTTACTTGTCTAATACCAGTGGAAAACTGAGAGGACATCTGGTAAAAACCATAAACAATTTCCTGAGCAGCATCATGCTACTCACTCATATATCAGAGGTCGACAGACTCAAACCAGTGAATGGTACATCGGTGTAGGATTAGTAAGCAGACATGCTAACCACAGCTGAATCGGGAAAGTACATATTACATTTACTAACCTTCCATATTGTTTCTTGGGACTTTACGAAGGTCATACAGAACAGGGGAGAATTTAACACAGATGGCTACCTTCTGAAATGTTGGCAGGTGCATAACTGGCCTGGAAAATTCAACAACAAATTTAGTGTCAGGCAAGGATGGAAAATTAAAATAAAATTAGAAAAATACAATTACTTTGCCTTATGAAAGAACAAATTAATAAATCAACACAACTTGGTAAATTAATCCAAAAAACAATTGTGCAGACATGTTTTGTTAAATCTTTGATGATTGATTTAAAGGCCAACAACGTAGTCAATGGTATTCACTTACATGTACAGAACAACTTTGCCTCATCAATATTTCATGGAAAATAGAGAGAAAACCCTTTAAAACCACCCTGCAGAATACTTTGTTTGCTTGATTGAGATTTAATCTTATTTTGGCCCTATAAATAGTTTTTACTATTTTTTTAATAGCTTTGTAAAATTTGTTTGATTGGGGTTTTACACCGTAGTAAGCTTATTTCATTAATATGATAGTGTGCCAGCTCACTGGTTGAAGGAAACCAACACTGACAACACTGGCAACAGACACAAACAAGACAGGACAAACACAGGAGGAAATACAAAAACATCCCAAACAGATAAGCTTGATGTTGCCCAAAGCTCAGAAAGCACCAGGGCAACAGGAATCTGCCTACCAACCCTCAGCTTATAAGTGGAAATTGTCCGAAGGTACATACTTACACCGTCAAACATTAAGTGACTTACTTGGAGAAGCCTTGTCTTGAGAAAATATGGGTACAGCTCAAGACCTTTTCCCCGTCTTCAAAACATCCAGCAGGTGTCGCTAGTAGTTCACCATCAGGAGAGAAACAAAGACGACGAAAGAAAGACCGCATTGTGTCATCGTGAAAGATTCGAAATGACCTTGGTTTCGTCTCTGTGTTGTTTTCAGTGTTCGAAGCTAAATGAGCAGGTAAAGTCATCTTTGAAATGTTGTTGACACAGTTCTTACTAGAGATGTTGAAAATCCGGCATGATCTAAAACACAATAAAATTATTTTTATATCTATAGAATTTTTCACCAGATTACAGGGAATACATATATTTCTAAAAAGTAAACAGACAGGAACAGGGTTATCGATTAATTAAATCTCATGAATCATCGCATGTTCAACACAAACTCCCAGAGACAAGTTTCTAAATGCATCAAGGTCAATTCCATACAAGAAAGGGGTCAAAATGACCTGGTGAAATGTAGGCGCCAGCAGACAAAATTATTTAAATTTGGCCACTTCACAATGTAGCATTGAATTTTGATCCATTGATTTGTGCTCGAAGCAATTTCATGCGATGCACTTTAAACTCGAAACATATTTCCCTAAGCCTATGGGGATTGGGGACGGTTGCTCAAAGCTCAAAGTTTGCAGGCTGTTACTGGAAGTATAACAATATAATACTTAAATGCCTGGCAGATTTTAATTTTTAAGCATCTGAAATTTGGCAAGATGTATTGTCATCATATAATATGGGGTTATGGAGTTGTCCGTCTCTAACGAAATACCTAGAGGTATTTCATTTATATGAGGACATATTGTCAACATGGTGATCTGCCTTACTAAAAAACCACAAAGAACCCTTGCACAAACCACTCCTGTGATTGACAGTGACCTTGAGTGACTACCTTATATACCAGAGGTTGCTTTGGGGTTATTTCCCACCCATGATGGCTTGTCATCGCAATGGACAATGGGTGACAGAAATCCCCCCTCAAAACCACTGGCAACACACAGAATAACACAAAAACATCACAAACATATGATGTTGCCTAGCCTACACAGAGGAAGTACACTGCTTCAATGATTGTTGATTGTTTTGTTGTAAAGACTTACCGATCTGAGCTGAGTGTGGCAGCAAACTCTCCAAGAGGGTCAAAAGCTACTCCCTGTACAAAACTACGATGTTCAGTGAATACAGCCAGTTTACAGTCTGCAATCCATAAGAATGAATACATTAACGTAATATAACCATCTTACAAGAGTAGGAAGTCTTCTTGTGCAAAAGTTTATGGTTATTTCAGTCTTATGACAGCATTTGGAGACAGAGGGCTAACACTTAAATGAGCAGAATAGAAGCCTTTATGGGTCTTATCATAACAATAACCAGTCCATCAATTATGGAAATGAGTCAATCAATTATGGGAATCAGGGTTGTCGCGGCTGGCGGCCAACCGCTAGGTGATAGGCATCTTGCTGCCAGGTGTTTCAAGAATTTCTAAAAATAATTTTCTTGTTTTCCACAAATCAAAAAATGATAGAAAAGAAGAGAAATGGGGGCAGGGTCCTCTACATTATAACAGAATAACTTGTTCCTGTACCTTCTAGGGCTGTAACATGTATCGATTTATAGCGATAGTAAATTCGCGATCGATCAACATCCATAAGGTATTAATCAGTGTCCAATTTTCTTTGCTTTGTGAAAAGCGCTTTTTAAACAGAGTTTGGTCAAAATCGGACATTGTAAAATTTTCCCTGTTCACTCATTTGTTCCAGCATGATTAATTTGCTAAGTTTTTGAGAATGAGTGTCAATTATCGAAATCAGTCAGTCTATTGCGGGAATGAGTCAATCAATAACAGGAATGAGTCAATCAGCTATGGGAATGAGTCAATCAACTATGGGAAGGAGTTAATCAATTACAGGAATAAGTCAATCAACTATGGGAATGAGTCAGTCAATTATGGGAATCAGTCAATCAACTATGGGAATGTCATTCAATTACAGGAATTAGTCAATCAATTATGGGAATGAATCAATCAATTATGGGAATGAGTTTTTCAATAACAGGAATGAGTCCATCTAGGGTTACACAGGGACTCATTAGCAATGAGATTATTAGGGTGACACACTAACCATTAAACCATGGGCCCAAAATGGGATGAGCTACTCATTAATGTTCTGACTCTTTTCAGGGTAGCAGGGAGTTTGAATTCTTTCAAGGGTTTTGATGACCTGTAGTTACCACATGGAAACAAGACACTGTTTACAATATTACCTTTTGTCGTATCCCATAGTATAGCACTGTTGTCCACAGACCCAGATATTAAAAACTTTCCATCTCGTGACCAGCACAAGTCATACACATCTTCAGGATGACCTCTGATAAATAGAACCAGAGTTATTAAAGCAAAATGATACACCACCAATTCTTTTATGTCTAAGTCATTCAGCATGCATGTTTTATGGGTGAAGATAACGACCCTGGATCTCCCTGGCAATGAACAATGATGCAGGCCTGTGCTGTTGGGGAGAACCGACCGAATGGGGTCTTTCCATGGTTATGCAAACTTATTTGAGGACCAATTTATAGGTTTCCCAAATTGTTTGCATTGTTCATCTATATTTGCATTTTGAAACTGATATTGACTAATTTTGTCAATTCTATCATCAATGAAGTTTCTATTATAAAGTAATTTTGCATGTATTTAAGTATTTATTTACAAAATCAGAAAAATCACAAAATTTTAGAGGAAGGACTTTAAGGTTATGCCGGAAAATATTACAGCACAGGCCTGATGATGATTAACAAAACTGATAGAGAGGTCACAAAAACCATAACACAACAGATCGGCTTACTGTTGCCACTTACTACTGAAAGCAAACATTGCTCCCTCTCATTCGCCAGCTGAAAGTTTCAGAGTGCACATGAAGATGGACTTTAACTGATGAGAAACATTAGTGATAACAGATTTGTTTGTTACATGGGAGTTGATACTCAAGGGTATTTCACTTAAATGTATATAACAGATTGTCCACTTCACACTATGCTTTACTGAAATACAGTGCAAAATGTTGAGGAATCCTCATAAAAATCACAAGAGACTCTTATCTGGGAGCGGTGCACCGAAGCAGTATCAGTAGGCTGACACGCTAACCATTCCAGCACACCGCTGATCATAGTATTAGCCAGAAAGGAAGAAATGGGTGTCTCAAATCACCATTTTTACAAAAACAGGGTGTCTCATTTTACTGTTACCCTATCTTTCCCATGTTAAATTTGACTGAAACAGGGTGTCTCAAATGGCTCCTTGGGTGTCTCAAAGACACCGAGACACCCCTCTGGCTAACACAATGCTGCTGATAATGGATTGATTGGTGTTTTACACCATGCTTAAGGGTATTTTACTTATATGACAGCGGTGTATTCCAACAATAATTGAGACTTGCACAAACAAGATGTGAAGCGTTCCATAATGTTGGGAAGTTAATTTCCTCCATTGCTAATTAAAGACATTATTGATACTCTTCAAACAAACTGCCCTTAGCCAGAGGGCCCTGTGATAAGTGGGAAATTAATGTGCCTAGATGTAAACTAGAGCATTTATCCTTTGCTTATGAAATATATTGAAACATTTTATGAAAAAGAATAAAATACCTCAAAGTTTTAACAGTCGACCAGGCTTCTTTATTGTCCTCATCGTCTTCTTGAAATATATTGACAGCAGGAACTGGCGTGTCGCTCAACTTCCAAAATATTATCACAGAATCTGAAAAATACCATTCAGAAGTGTCAGGGTTTGTTTAAAAATAATAATAAAAAAACACCCCAAAACACTACACACTAACCTAAATTCTGAAATGTCCAGCACCTCCCACTCTTACACATATATAACAAGAATAAGGATTTTCAATGAGAATAATATTTAACTACTATTTTAAAACAATTTGGCATTGTTTGATAGGTCTTCAGTATGTCCGAGAACAAGTTTACGCTACACTTTAAAAAGGGGAAAACAAATCTAGCTTGTATTGCTTATGTTAAACTTTGTAAGTTATAAATATTGATGTCCACTATTTATTCAACTGAAATGTAGACAGATAGGAGTAAATAGGGTTTAACTACTTGTTTTGATGGGCGCTACCAATTTTGACCAAAACTATACACCTCTGTCACGACTACTATACACGTCATTATATAACACACCAAACATAAAGCTAGAAATGGCAGAAATCCATTAGGAAAAGATAATTCTTTTTTCAAATCTATTATTAATCTTTTTGTGGAGCACTATTTCGAAAAAATGGAGAGCATTACGTCATGGTCAAATATGACAAAGGGAGATAATAAATCTCTTCAGTCTCACACACATTCAAAACTTGGAGGTCATGAGTTACCAATGTATTTAAACATATCGCATGAAGTTTTATGAGGGATATTCATTGTATTAGGGTGTGTTCTTGTCATTTTGTCCAATGGGTGAAGGAAATCATCTTCAAGGCCAGTAGCAACAAACACAACAGGACGATCACAAGACTCAATACAAAGACATCACAAACAGGTGAGCTATTTGTTGCTTTAAATAGCCGCGAGAGCACCAGGGCAACAAGAAGCTCCCTCGCAGCTGCCTACAATTAACAGTGAATGAACACATACCGTCTCCAGCTGAAGCTAATACATCTCCTGCAATAGAAAAAAAAAACATGCCATTAAATGAAGTATATCATCAGACTTTTAAACAAATATCATTGTTCTGAGTATTGAGCTAAAGGTAAAATGACATATCAGGTCAATATTGGGAAATACTGAAGCAACTGTGGAAACTTTGGTTTAAGTGGAGGTCAGGTTGTATGGAATGTCCAAAACAATTATTGAACTTTGCAGCCAGTTTTCTCAAAAATTATATCTGATACAATGGTTGTCTTGGTCATACTTAAATAGTTGCAAGTTGGTCAGTTTTAGAGATATTATAGCATATTATATACCATTAAATCAAATCTCTTTTCAATTTAATCTTCATTTTGTGAGACTTAGTCCATAGCTTGCTGAAGCGGGTTACACATGTTATGTTCAGAAGTAAATTGTTGAATTATTAACGAATCCCCCTAAGGTATTTCACTTACAGGACGTCTGGTTGTGCTCTTCTTACTAGTTACAATGACTACCTAAAGTACCATGGAAAACTGAGATGCAACCTCTTAAAATCATTCCCTTCAATAGCCAGTGACCTTATGTGATTTCCTCATATACACAAGATTGACTGAGGGAGGTATCTCGAAGGAAGGTCAGTGGCCTGGCACCCTAACCACTCAATAAAATGAGACAAAAGTACCCTACATGATACAATATAACAAAGTGTGGGCACTATAGTGCAAACAGATTGGGTTTCTCTAGGGCTTCTACAGAATTACAGTCATGGACTTTCTCGGATTAAATTGGTACTACGATCATCAATTTGAATGCTAAGAAAACAAATCCCATGACAACAAACATGAGCAACATTTGTCAACTTTTGAAGAAAACCTCAAATTGATTACAAAATTCTATCTTGCATCCATTATAATATTCAATTTTTGAAAACTTTCTACACATCTGTGACCATAATACTGGTTGAAGGAAATCACCTTCTCGACACAACTGACAACAAGCAGAGCTAAGACAGGACACAAAACGAGGATCGGTTTCGTGTTGCCCGTTGGCTCTGAGGGCATCAGGAAGCTCCCTCCTGCTGGAGCCCTTATCAGGTCATTAACAATTACCAACCTGATGGTGAAAACCTCACAACATTGACAGATCTTGAGTGTCTGGCAAGACTGGAGAGAAATTCTACACTTCCTTTTCCTTCTTCATCTGTTGTCAAAGACCACATCTATAAAACAAAATGTAATGGGGTTCAAGGTATCTTCATATTAAATAAAGGAAATTTAACAGGAGTGCCTTTGGTTGGTATTTTAGATGCTAATCGAAATTTAGAAAACATTTGTTTGAGAGGCATCCAGAAGTTGATGCATTAGAAAAAACACAAGGCATAATGGATTGCAACATTTGATTTATTTTATTGCACTTATAATGAAACAGAAGTTATAACTAGTAATCCATAAAGCCTTGCGTTACCTGAATCGCCTCAAAATTTGTCCATAAAATTACTACCAGTATCGCTGTTTTACACTGTGATTAAGGGTAATTCACTTAATACATGATGTCAGTTACTCCAACAATGTATAGCCACTAAGGCCTAAAAAAAATGATGTGTTCCTCTAACGGCCTAAAAAAAATAAATTGGGTCAGGCAGGCAAGATTTTTTAAAATCTTTTTTGAATCATAGTACAAAACAGTGGATATTAAATAAAACTGATTGAATTTTTTATATTCAAATATTTATGATAAAATATCTATTATTTAAGATGAAAAGTCGAAATGCATTCCCCCAGAGTAAAAATGTTTGCTTTACGCTCTCCATCATTTTGTGAGTTGATTTGGTGAGTTCACATGTCTCGTTACAGTGGTCTCTATTGTTAAAAATCCGCTCAGAAATCAAATCACAATTTGTGACATAATGTTCATTTGTAAGGTATCTTGCAGAGCACATTATACACTCTCAGAGAAAGGAAGCATATTTGAATGAGCATATATTTATGCTCGCGAGTGTGAGGCAGTGCATACAGATGCTTGCAGGGCCAAAAAACATTAAAATAGTGTTTTTGCTATTAAAATTCGGTAAGTTCTTTTGAAAAAATTTAAAAAGTAGACACAGAGCTATTTCATAAGGTTGATAAGAGGAAACAAGACACTTCTTTTTTAACAGACCTGCCAACCCTAAATGAAATGTGTAAAGATGACGTTTTTAGGAGTATTTACTGACTATTATGTGTATATTCTTCCAGCACCAAGTGAACACATCTTACCCGGACAGTTTTATCTTTTCCGGCTGTAGCCACTCTCTGAATGTTTCTATTGCCTGGCTGGAAATCTACACTATACACTGGGTCTCTGTCATGCCAGGATATCTCTGGAGTGTTCACCTTCATCTGAAAGCAAAACCAGTTGTCAATCATGTCGAACAGATAATAACATAGAAACCATAGAGTTTGTTTGATTGGGTATAGTGTTGTACTTATGGTAATTCACTCATATTAATTACCATAAGTAATAGTTATAGTAACTAAAGTTACTTTCGGATAAAAACTTAATCCATCATCTGGTATATGGCAAAGTTCATGGTTTGTTTGATTGGGGTTTAACGTCATACTCAAGGGTATTTCACTTACATGACGGATTGTCAACTTTACATGGCTGCTTGCCTTATTACGGTGGAAAACCAGGAGGAAACCTCGTAAAAACCAACCCCGCGATAGCTGGAGCAACATCTTGTGACTCACTCATATACCTGAGGGTCGACAGACGGACTCGATCCTGTGAACAGTACATCAAAGTAGGCTCAGAAAGCGCACTCGCTAACCACTAAGCCACGGTCGCGGGCCAAAGTTCATGGTAGTGGGTACAGTATTTATATGCAGTGAAATACAATGGCTTACACAACTTCTATATCCCACTTTATTGTTACTAGATCTATAACTAGATCTATGATTTGTGATATTAAACACTCGTTTTATGATTGATATTTTACTTTTTGAATCTCTCACAAGACACATCGATTGCTTTTCGGATGTACGCCATTGTCAGGGGAGATATAACTCTGTGTTGATATTTATCCTATCCTGATATTTCTCTTTGATTCGTTCCCAAGTGCTATATACTTTATGGTAAGATCATGAAGATGTATTAACAATAAGGAGTAGATTAGATACTTTAACCTTGTTGTATTTAATAGGGTACACGAGATGACTTGGGTACGAGGTGACTATGGTACGAACCGGTTTGGTACGAAGTGACATGAAACCCCTAACAGGAAGCTACATATTGGCAAAAGTGTCTGATGCCGTCAAAAAGACCAAGAAAAAAACCAATGGCTTATTCATAAACGGCCAAATCTGGAGAGTTACGAAAGTATACATGCTAGTGACTTACATTGTAGTTATGACTGTCCTGTTACTTGCCTTTGTAGTTTGTATGAAATGATTACAACACAATTTTAAGTACTAGCCTACCTAAAACGATTATTAACAGATTAATAAAAACAAAGTTGGCGCGAAATTCTGTAGAGGCGGGTTGAAAGATGTCAAGACAAAAAGAGGAAAGAAACGGAAAAAATAAATAAATGGTTCAAACAAATTTGATCAAATATTCGACATAAAATCATTTAATCAAAAATCGACAGTGTAAAAATAAATTTTATGTCAAAAATATCAAAGAGACCCTTCAGATTACAATTTATTATTATTATTGTTTCTCGATTTTATTTAAGGTGAAAGGTTTACCAGTGTTCGACCTTGACCCGGCTCTTCGCCTCGGCGGCGAGTTTAACTTTCAAAAATGTCATTTTGTTGTGATATTGTTTCATGTTTGTTGTTTCTTTATTTTCATAATGCGTAACCATTTGCGGCATTGTAATCAACATCAGGAAGAGTCGCTATGTGTGTTTTGTGAAATGGAAGTGTCCTAGAAGCAGATTATTTTGTTGTGTTTACTTGTGTAAACAACAACAACACATGTTTTACTACACACCAATGAGCCTTTAGCAAATAGGCAGGTAAGATAAACTCCATCGGATCTGGACCTGATCGTGTGACATTTTTTGCCAGAGAAAACCGGCTTAGATCTGTTTGGAATGAAACTTTTGATTTCATACGTTACAACGTCAGAAACATAAGTAGTTAGGCCCTGATGTCTTACCTTCCCCATTTTCTTTTGGCCATGTTATATGTCCGGTATCAACGACATAACGGGATGCATCACAATTTAGGAAGGAATGTAGCAGTTACTTCGGTCCGGTCGTAAAATAAATCCTTTAAGGCAGCTCCCGGCCTCAAAATCAGGTCCACAGACTAGTAGCATACGGTCTCGGTAACAGTCATTTACGATACTTTGTTGTCAGTATTTCACATAAACCAGCCATCAATAACCAGAAATTTGCTTTTCATTTAAAACACTTTGACATTTTGGCTCTTGGCGCATGTGTGTTAGACCGAGAATACGAAAGGAGCGCTTTCGTATTCTCAGTTATAATTGAGTAACCCTCTTCCCCTCCAAATGACCAATGGAACAGAAAAATTTACTGCCTTAATTTTTTTTATATATAAATATATATTCAAAATATATACCAATTTACAACAAAAGTGTGACAAAAAAATTAGTTGGCATACCATGTCAATGGTTGGTACACAAAATAGAAGTACACAGCCGATTTTATACCGCACAAACCCCAATATTTGCCCTGAACTTTACAGGAGGAAGAAATTCAACTCTGTTTTTGACTGTAGGTCTAGGGTACTCTTGTGGGGGAAACATTCAGCCACTGTTTGGAATAGCACAATTTTAATATATAAAATGATATTTGGCTATAGTTGCGTTTTGTTTAGTTTCATTACTAACATAATATTTATTTTCCAGATCCAAACATTATAAGATTCCAAAAAATGAAGAAACTAACTGACACTTGGAAACAGAAGAAAATGGGTTCGTCTCAAAGAAGTGGAAAGCCTCTTGGTCACCCCCAGCCTGTTCAATCTACAGAAGTACCAGGGTCTGGGCGTAGGTTTCTGGGACGGATTCCAGTTAAGAATCAAACCAAACCAGGCACTGGGAAACACAAGTTAGCTCTATAGTCATTTATTACCAGTTATTACATTCGTTATCATCGCTGTCAGTTGTCAGGTCTGTGCTGTGATCTTTTCTGGCATATCCTTAAAATCAGTCCTCTAACATTTTGTACTATACATGTAACCTAGCATTTGTATTTGCTGCTGCTTTGTTTTTTTCAATACATAAATGTGCATTTATGAAATAAAAAAAAGCAAAATTGCTTTATAATACAAACTTGTTGATGATCAGATTGACAAAAGTTGTCAAAATCAGTACCAAAATGCGAATTTAGATGAACATTCCAAACAATTTGGGAAACCCATATGATAAATTTTTTAATTTTTTATTATATTGATACCGATACGGTATATGTTTTTGAACACAAAGGAAAAGAATCCAGTTAAAGGCCGTTAGTATATTGAAAAGCACCAAGAAAACTAAGAAGAACAATTGGATCTCATTCATTGTGGTTGCCCTGGTGTTCGCAGAGCTAAAGGGTAACGGGAAGCAGATTTGTTCTGTATTTTTGTCCGTCGTCATATAAGTGAAATACCCTTGAGTACGACGTTAAACACCAATCAAACAAACAAACAAACATTCATTGTGAAATTTTAAATGCTTCTCAAATGACCACCTTGATCAAATGATAATAACATCACATATAATAATGAGAATTTAGTAAAATGGAAAAACTTTATTCAACATTCTGATTCACCAGTTCTTCTAGGTATTTAAACTTATGGAAGATTGACACCTTTTAATTTTGATTAATGAAATGTATAAGTTAATAAAATAATTAATTAATTATAACTTTTCAAAGTTTTTGTTTTATTGATGGCCTGAAAGTTATCAGATACATTTTTTTGTTTTTGTTTTTTGTAGGTCTCCTGTAATAACCAGTGTCAAGGAAAACTTGTTGAGTGTATGTAATATTTGACAATATTAAACAAAGATACTCTATTTTATGGCTAAACATTACATCTTCAACCTACTGTCCAATTTAGTATAACTGGAGCATCCTGTAACTAATTTATGATGATGGCTTGTTTGGGCAAACTGTGCTATGCAATTACCAAGTGAATTGGATCCAAGGCTGTTCTTAGCATGTTGGACTACTGAACATTCTTTCTTGTACCGCTCACGTGTTCGAGCCCCACAATCCACCTCTGCTATATGTGACTCGAGCAATCGCATGAATAACTTTTTACGAGGTTTCCTTCTGGTTTTCATGGGTGGTTGGAGGGAGCTTCATGTTGCCCTCTGAGCTAAAGGGTAACAGGAAACCATTCTATTTGTGGTGTCTGTATTGCATACCGTGTTTGTCCTGTCTTGTCTTTGTTTGTTGCCAGTGGTGTCAAGGGTGGTTTCCTTCACCCATTGGGCTGGCACGTCATCATATAAGTGAAATACCATTGAGTAAAACGTAAAACCCCAATCAAACAAACAAACAAATCCTTCTGGTTTTCCACTGTATTTAAGTACAGCAATAAGTGAACAGTCCATGCCACATAAGTGAAATATCCTTAAGTATGCTGTTAAATAACACTTCACCCATTGGGCAGTCATGCAGCCATACGAGTGACATAACGTTGAATGTGCTGTTATTACCCAAATCAAATGAGCAAAAATCTGTTCAGATAATTATTTTTCTCTTCTATTTGTTTACAGCCCAGCTTATCCGATCCACCTATGAATTTATCGTTAGGTTCATCTTTTGGGGATTTAGATGTTGATATGATGTGTGCAATTGATAAAATAGAAAAGGATCATATCAATGAAGAAAACTGTGAAAAAAGATTGTTTAGGAATGTCTTGAGCCCTTCAGGCCCCAACTCTGCATCAGGGGTCAGACAAAGTCCGAGGTTACAGGGCAAGCGTGTAAGCTACCATCAGAATCAGAGATCTGTATGCAAAATAAACCGGATGCAATCTAAAGCACTATTCTCCAAGTCAAGCACCAAGAGTCCAGTGAATTACTGTGTTCCGTCCACACCGTCAAATTTGTCAACCACAAGTACCTCCTTGGCAAAGGAATCCAAGTCAACCACAAATACACCCGCATTGAATCTTTCCTTGGAAAGTCCTCAATATAAATCAACCCCACAAGAAACTTCACCTGTGGTTTCATTACATCAGGAGACTAATAGCAGAGAGCTAAGCAACGAGCAGCAGCTAGCGAGGACCTTGTTTAGTAATAACACATCAACTGTAGAGATGAATGCTGAACCGCAACAACCAGCCCACCCCAAACTGCTCTGCTCAGATTCTATGAATACTGAAGTTGACCAACCAGTGCTAAACACTAACCAATCAAATTGTTTTAAATCTGATAATAGACCGGCTTTAAGTGCAAGCCAGTCTGTGGATCAGGCTCCCAAATCAAATGACTTATCCAGCACCACTATTACATGTAACAACCAAACAGAAACTGGTGACAGTGTAAACCATTCAGATCAACACGGTATTTATTATTTTCTTTAATATATGTTGCTCAGGATAACTAAAATCAATAAATGATATAACTTTTAGCGAAAAATCAGTTGTACTTAATTTTGTTTGGATAAATATTCATTTACTTTTTTGTCTGGATGATTGAACAATAAACTTTTTTTGTTAAGTTGAACATGCAATTATCCTTTTTTTGTTTAAATCATCAATTATCTCTTTTGTCTGGTTGAATATTGAATTATTCTTTCGTGTCTTGTTGAATATTCTACAAATAATTGTTTATTTTATAGTGAGCTCTGTCAGTAAGATTGCTGTAGCTGAGGGTGAAGACAGACTATCCCTATCATCCTGGGGTCTACCTGATGTGGTGTTACAGAGATACACAGAGAGTGGAATCACCAGAATGTTTGACTGGCAGGCAGAGTGTCTCCTGACTGGACAGGTGTTAGGTAAGCCAAACATGCCAAAGGATAAAACCTTCCCTTGACACATCGGCAGATATTGATAACGGACATTTTCATTGGTGACCTTAACCATGTTAACTTAAATTTAATTGTTGAAAAAGATTTGATGTCTCTTTTACATCTTGCTTTGAATATTTGTGCATATTATAATAAGGTCCTCATCGAAAAGCATGAACTTATAAATAATTTGGTTCAATTATTTAATTAAACAAGCAAAATTGAATTTTTATGAACTATAACTTTTAAAAAAAAATTAAGTATGGGTACCTTATACTAAATTTAATTTTGACTGCTTGTGGTCGCTGATCATACGGGTGGTATTTTGCAATGAGAGAAACAAAATTTCGCCAGACAAGTTCCCTCCCAGAAATGGTGTTATTTGCTCATCACCCTCTGTAAGTATTGAGGGATATTTTTGTACCATGGGGTATGTCTAGTGCTCTCTGATGCTATTATTAAAAGTTTATATTCACATTCAAATCAACTAGAATAACTAGTTCTGTATTTTCACATCTGTACTTTCAGGTGGAGGTAATCTAGTATATTCTGCCCCAACCAGTGCAGGCAAAACAATTGTGGCCGAACTCCTTATACTCAAACGTGTGCTGGAGACGAAGAAAAAAGCTATTGTGATTTTACCATTTGTATCAGTCTCCAGAGAAAAGATGTTCTACCTCCAGGTACGGTAATTGTCTGTTCAGATGTTTCTGTTTTGCATACAAATTATTGCACAAGACAATGTTAACTCAATTTATGTATAAAATATATAAATAATTATATTGCTTATATATAGGCCATGTGCACATTATTTACTAAAATACATTTTTGGTTAAGTTTACCTTGGTTTTTCATGTACTGTAAGATTTCAATAACGTTCTAGCTGATGTATGGCTGCAGATTGGAGGGTGTGGAGTTCATTTGACCTGATGATCTTAAAACCTTTTTTGTTGGGTTCAGCATTTGAATTCAGCACTCTTCACCTGTGTTCTGTGATTGTCTTGTGTGTTATAGCCTTCAACTGTGATTTACTGGTTAGATTGCTGGCCTAGTAATCCTACTGTACCACTCACAGACCATCGGGTATATGAGTAAGTCACTCGATGTGGCTCCAGGAATTGCGGGGCTGGTTTTTACGAGGTTTCCTCTCGGTTTTTCGCTTTATTTAAGCAAAGAACGGTGTGAAATGGACGATCTGCTGCCATGTAAGGGAAATACCCTTGAGTACGGCATTGAACCCCCAACAATCTGGTGTTTTGTAATTTGTTGTTGTCCGTGACATTATTGGCATTGGTCCTTCACTCATATGGCTCCCTTTCAATATGAATGAAATAACTGAAGTATAGCATAAAATCTCACTCAAACAGTCAAAGAAATGCTGAATGAATTGACTTTCTTGTTGTTTTCAGTACCTGTTTCAGGATGCTGGTATTAAGGTTGGTGGGTTTATGGGCAGCCATTCCCCAGCTGGCGGCCTTCATGCTGTAGATGTCGCTGTCTGTACTATCGAGAAGGCTAACAGTCTTATCAACAGGCTGCTGCAGGAGAATGCTCTCGATATTCTAGGTAAAGTTAACAATTTGAGACTGAAAATGAAAATGAAAGTCTTGACTACAAATTATTGTAGGACAAGAATGCACTGTAAATGAAATCCATCATGGGAAGCGGCCTTTAACCACAATTTAAACAACAACACCAGAAGTGAAATAGCCTTGAGCAAACAAACTAGCAAGCAATAATGTTTTTATACTGATGTTGCTCTTTTTACAGGTATTGTGGTGGTGGATGAGTTACATATGATTGGGGACTCTCATAGAGGTTATCTGTTAGAACTATTACTCACCAAAATCAACTTTGTCTCCAAGAAATCATTAGCATCAAAGAAAGCAGAAGGGTGAGATTCTTATATACCTTTTGAAGGACTTTTTTTTTGTATTCACGCTTGTTACATACAATGCTCAGTATCTTTTGGCGACGAGTAGGAGTGAGCCTACTGTTCCAGCACAGATTTTGACATCAAGCGAATAGTCTCTGAGCTAACGGATAACACAAAGTTGATCTGTTGTGGTAATATTGCCAGAATTTTTAAACATCAAATTAAATGACGCTATTAGGCGTTTCTAGTCTAAAACTTTATAAAGACTTTTAGGCCAGTGGCCATGGCTTAGTGGTAGCGAGTGCGTTACTAATTCTACTTCGATTTACCTGTTGACCATCAGGTATATGAGAGAGCTACATGATGTGGCTCTGGCAATCACAGGGGTGGTTTTTACGAGGTTTCTTTCCGGTTTTCCATGGTAATTCAGCAAGGAGTAGTGAGAGTGGACAATCCATCATCATATAAGTGAAATATCCTTGAGTACGACGTAAACCCCAATCAAACAAACAAACATAAAGACTTGATTGGTTGCTGACAAAGTTGCTGACAGATAGATACACCGCCGCGGCCTAAGATACAACATAAATAAGTGTAGTATGAAACGCCCCGAATGAAATGACAAAATTTATTTCATTTACAGTAACCCTGTTTTGGCCATCCTCAGAACTAACATGGTCGTTTGTTTGTCGGTTAAAACAAAAGGATTTGTAAATAGCTGCTGATATGTGAGTGTATGAGTGAAATAACCTTAAGTATGGTTTTAAGCCTGAAATCAAACAAAACTAAACATCGTAGAATTCACACTGGTCCTTTTCTTCTATTCTAGAGTAGCAGATGTGGTCCCGGAAGCTAACCCTATACAGATCATAGGAATGAGTGCCACCTTGCCAAATTTGGACATGTTAGCCAACTGGCTATCAGCTGATCTATATAGAACAGACTTTAGGCCCGTCCCTTTGTCTGAACATGTCAAAATCGGTCAAATAATGTATGATTCACAGATGAAGAAAGTACGTGACTTTAATCCATCCCTGAAATTCAAGGGAGATGATGAGTGCATTATTCCTTTATGTTTGGAAACAATTCTTGACAAATGTTCTGTTTTGATATTTTGTCCTTCGAAAAACTGGTGTGAAAAATTGGCAGAATCAATTGCAAGAGAATTTTATGATCTATTGAGGAATCCTGCACGCCTACACCAACCTGAAGGTAACCAAACTAATTATAATAATTTGTTGTAAATAAAAAATGAAAATTTTTCTTTTTTTTACTAATTGACTGGCATGCTTTCAATACAAAAGGAATTTATATGTGAATTGAATTTGAATAGTTTATATAAGCTTGCTATCATTTGACCATATCATTTTGCATAATTTTGTGGAAATATATCCCATTTTAATCAGATAATTAATAAAAATCGTCAAGTTTTATTCTTTTAAACTTTATTGGCACAATTTAAAATTTTCAGTCCGGTTTGAGATTGTCTAGAAGCAAAGTTCTGATCATTTTTCTATGAAATGTATTTTTCCATTCTGTCTTTACAGGCATTCCATTGACAGCGTCCTACATTTCTTAAAGTTCTTAAACTTAAGTTTGTTGATGTGTTACATGTACATGCTTCTTTTATGTGTATAAGGTTTTATGAAGGCATCCTCCTTGCTCCAGTTGCCCATTGATAAGACTGCCGTAGAAGATGTAATGGAACAATTGAGGAGGACTCCAATAGGATTAGATCCAATTTTAGGGAGACTTGTGGCAAATGGAGTGGCTTATCACCATGCAGGTAAGCCATACCCAGTCTATAACATTTTCTGTTCCTGTGGTTTACTTTGAATAAAACTGGAGACACCCTTCTGAAAGTTGTCCTAGCAGAAGCAAGGAAACTTATATTCCTGGCAACTGGAATCTATTTCAAATAAGGTTTAACCCTGGCCCAGTCATAGACTGATCATGCTGTTGTGGTAAATGGATTTATTTTTTGACAGCTTGAAATTCAGCTCCTGTCCGTTGAAAAATAGTTTTACTAAAATTGCAAAATAGTTTTCTTAAATTGCAAAATAGTTGGCTTAAATTGCAAAATAGTTGACTTAAATTGTACATGTATAAAAAACTTTTGACAATTAAGCTTTGTAACATATGTGTTTTCGGTTTTCAATCTTCAAATGAAATGAAGATTTTTATAATCTCAAAATGAAAAATTTGCTTGCCTCCACTGGGATTC
This sequence comes from Mopalia vespertina, assembly GCA_030265115.1. Lineage (NCBI taxonomy): Eukaryota > Metazoa > Mollusca > Polyplacophora > Chitonida > Mopaliidae > Mopalia > Mopalia vespertina. Next base: position 19,268 of record JAQQZZ010072923.1, read on the forward strand.
AAATCCACTGTTTCTTAAATTAACAGATTGACAGATGAAATAAAATTAACTCTAAAATTATTTTAATCTAAAAAAAAAATGTTTTTTTTTTTAAAATGAAATGAAAGCATAGTAAGCATATTAATTCTAATAATTCAACATTATCTTTATTTTACATTTTATATTTTTAGGTCTAACATTTGATGAGAGGGATATAGTCGAGGGTGCATTCCGCCAGGGAGTGTTGAAGGTATTAGTGGCCACATCTACCCTTTCCTCAGGAGTTAATCTGCCAGCCAGAAGAGTTATCATCAGAACACCCTGTTTTCATGGGGGCACCATTGATACTCTTACTTATAAACAAATGGTGGGCAGAGCTGGCAGGAAGGGTGTCGATATTGCAGGTAGGTTGTATGGAGCTGCACCAGGGCTAATTGCTTCTTTCAGGCTGTGTGCAAGCTACAATTTTATTTCCCTGTATATCTCATGTTAAATTCACACCTGTCCAAATTTGGTTTTACCTGTGTAAAAGATTTTAATAACCATGTTTCCAGGAGAGTTTATTTTAACTTAAAGTAAGTTAGATACACATGAATATGTATGTATTCTGCTGTTACTGTTATTCCAGCCCCAGGGATAAAGAAAATTGCAAAGATGATCAGGAATTGCGGTTTTTAAGTGTTCTGAAAAAATTGAATTCCCGACTATTTGTGTCATAAACACACTGTGTTGTATTTATGTAACTTGATTGGCTAACTCTGAACCTTTTATTTTATTGTACACAATACAAGCTGGTTTTAAAACTCACTTAAAGAATAATATATGCTTTTCTAGGGTTACCCATGAAACATTGAATAACATGACCTGTGACTGGCTATTTTCTTCTTCTTTTGATTTGTTCAAATTTACACGACTAATGAACATTTTCTGGGCAATGAGATTCCCATATTCCCTACTTTTTAGGACATGGCCTTTATAGACTGACTGTCTGGCTTTGAGATCAGCCAGACTCTGGGAAGGCAAAACATGCTCTAGTGAAGGCGTCTAATAAATTGATAAAGCATACATGGTGATGATGCAGCTCAGCACATTTTTTTTGGCTTTGTTAAAATTGTTTGCCAACAGAAAAGGTGATCGGTTACGTAGTTCCCAAGTTCCACATTTTTTCGAGCCCTGCTGAGCTCTGGTGTTATCCAAGCCACTACATGTATCTTCACTAAAGGTCAACAAGTAGCTAGTTTATTTGTGTTATGTTGAACTGTAAATCTGTACATTTTTGCTACTGTGTTTGCCTTGTATCCTATCACTAGTGGTTGTTAGTTACGTTATAGATATTTACCGTTGCCCATTGAGCTGGGACGCTGTCGTATGATTGAAATTATGTGAAGAGCAGTTTAAGAAAGTGAAACAAATTTTATTTACTTTATATGTTAACCCGATATGACCACATAATAAACCTTCTATCCCAAGGCAGTATGTTAAAAAAGTCCTGGTAGTCAGTTAAAGGCCAGTTTATTGGGAGTGAAACAATGGTCTCTTAGTTCTAAAGAAAGATTAATTTTGGATTTTAGAAGTCCGCGGTTATGCTAGTGTAGCAATTACTGTTTGCATATACAGGCATACTAAAAGTGAAATACCATTAAGCTGGGCACCAATCAATCAAAACAACCTTGAGTCTTCCTGCTTGAAATTAAAGATTTAATAGCCATCGGGCTAAGAACAGTATGATTCAAGCATAGTCCTGTCACAGCTTCTTGGCAATACAATTTTTGATGCTATGAACTGAACTTTTCTTGTCTGAAAGGCGGGTGGTTGGAGGGAGCTTCATGTTGCCCTGGTGCTCTCAGGGCTAAAGGGGAATGGGAAGCCGATCTGTTTGTGGTGTCTGTATTGCGTCCTGTATTTGTCCCGTCCCATCTTGTCTTTGTTTGTTGCCAGTGGTGTCGAGGGTGGTTTCCTTCACCCATTGGGCTGGCACGTCGTCATA
>JAQQZZ010072934.1:0-13198 GCA_030265115.1 Mopalia vespertina
GAGGCATCACTTTGGCGGCCCTGACACCCCTCCCTTCTGTCATAAGTCTTCAGGGAAGTTAATCCTTTGAGGCATCAATTTGGCGGCCCTGACACCCCTCCCTTCTGTCATAAGTCTTCAGGGGAGTAAATCCTTTGAGGCATCACTTTGGTGGCCATAACACCCCTCCATTCTGAACAAACACCCACCATTAATTTGAACTGTTTCAGCTGCCCTAACATTTCTCTACTCTGAATGTTGCATTGACCTGTTCAACGTGAGCAAATAATATTTGTAATAGAAATGTGCACTGTTCTATAAGTATAATAATAGTACTGAAACAGTAGTGGAAGCAGCAAAGGACTTTTTCTTTGAAATTAGAATGAGAAAAAGAAAAACAGTTTTCTTCTCAAATTCTTAACAAGATATTTACAGTTTGGGGGAGATTTATTGAGTTTGAGGAGGTTCATGTTGCCATTTAGGATTTGGATTTGTCGGCAGTGTCTTGTCATGTAAACTCTTTGTTGTCCATGATTGTCTTATATCTTGTCATTCTTTTGTTATCAGTGGAGTGTAAGCAGCAAGTGGTTTCATTCAAGGCCACATCTGGGTAATAACCTTGGATACATTGTATATAAAACTCAGTCCTCATTCTGCCGTAATCAAAGGAGAAACATTATTGTAATATTAATTGTCCAACAGAGCACCATTCACATTGATTTGTTAAGTAGTGTGGTTGTGTTACTGTTGAAGCACATTGCCATCAGGGCCTGATGCGGGGCCATTTTTAATCCATTAAAATGGGTTTGGTCACCGCCAGTTTGGGCACCCAAAGCCTCAACCCCCTCTTTTTTTTGTAAGTGACTTATCTTGCCCCCCTTTCCAGATTTCTGTACAAACGATGCTTAATTAACTGTAGGCATAGTTGCTCAAAACAATTCACAAATGTGCAGGCCCTGGAGGTCCTGGTGAAATACCCATAATCTCAGCACAACACCAATCAATCATTGTAAAACTCATAGTACCAAAATCAAATTATTAGGGAGATTAAAATTGTATGTATGGATCCCACCCACTTGACTCCCACCCACAATATACATTACTCAGAAATAAACACAATATCCGAAGGCAAATCAGAACCAGATTTCTACAGGCTCCTTGTGTACACATGTTTATCAGATCTTCCTACTAAAATTCCACATTAACTGTTTCAGTCTGCGAGCAGTCAAAAAAAGAAAGTGGAAAACATGACTGTTTTTTATTGGGATTTTTCAGTGCTTTGAAAAGAAAGCTGGAAACTCTTTAAAAAAAATTAAAAAAATGTTGTGTTGCTAATCTAAGACTACTTGTAAATTAGACAAATATTTATTACTAACATATATTCATGTTTTCTATATATTTTATGTTTCTGAAGGCTGTTTATGTTTGATATTGCTTTGGATTAAACAAGGAATTGTCAGGGTTTATCCAAACCCTTTCCTCTCAGGAAAATATGTTATCTTTCGTCTTGCAAATAATTTGGGAAAGGCAGAGATGCCAAGGACTCACTTGTTAAAAAAATGTTAATGTATTTGGATGTTCCATAAAAACAAATTTATTGACATCTATACAGTAAATCACCATACATTTGTTTAATATTTGTTGCAGTTTTGATAGCTGTGAAAGTACTGTAGCATCTAAACAAACAAACTTATCTTTCTTGGGAAATCTTAAAAAAGTCCTTAAAATAACTTCCAAAGTAATAATTTTATGGTCAAAACTTTAGGGGACTCAGGGTATGTGTGTTTGGGTTTTAACAGATAGACAGTTCACTAACCTTTTTTTCATAATTTGTGCTTGGGTGTGCACTGATAGACAATAGACTGATGGTTTGTTTATTTATCAAAATGTGTGTTTCTATGTACACAGAGAGAAAAGGGACAGCCTTTTTTCAAAATATCTGTTTGGTTGTGAACAGGTATAATATTGACTAACATATTTAGGCATTAGTAACTAACACCTCTCAAGAGGTATCTATATTTGTAGTTACTTTCTGTGTCTTTTAGCATCTTTCTTTAAAGGATCTGTTGGGTGAGGGTTGGGAATAAAGAACTTCTTGTTGGATCTCGCGGGTGGTTGGAGGGAGCTTCATGTTGCCCTGGTGTTCTCAGAGCTAAAGAGAGACAGGAAGCCAATTTGTTTGTGGTGTTTGTATTACATCCGTTATTGTCCTGTATTTGTCCCATCTTTTTTTTTTTTTTGCCAGTGGTGGTGAGGGTGGTTTCCTTCACCCATTGGGCTGGCACGTCATCATATAAGTGAAATACCCTTGAGTACGACGTTAAACCCCAATCAAACAAACAAACAATCAATCTAATCTTGTTGGATCTCCGAGCTAAAGGACAATATTAAGCTGATTAGTTTGTGATGTCTTTGTTTTACATCCTCTGATTATCCCGTTTTGTCCTGTCTTATCTTTGTTCTCTGTGGTGTGGTTTCCTTCATCCATTGTGCTGAAACACCGCCATCTGAGTGAAATAACCTATCATACAGCATTAAACCCCCATCAAACAAACAGACAGATCAAATACATTCTGTTCTATAAATAGTTTTATAAGTTTTGTATTTGACCCTTCAAACAAAATGGTGTCCTTTATTTATTGGAAAACAATTATTGTCTCCAAACTTATAATAGGATCTGAATAAATCCACAGTTATAAAATCCTGCTGAAAGTTATTTATGTTCTTATTTTACAGTGATGCAGTGTGGGTAAAGCCGTCATGTGGTGCAATGGTGCGGGGAGACGTCAGGAGGATCATCAGGGTTATCTCCCCTTACTATACCTCTTCTATTCCATCTCAGTTTTGACACTCGGCCACGCCCAATCAGGTAGAACTTGCCTGTTTTCAATATCAACTGTTGATTTTCATTTTTTTTTTTCATGCTTCGTTGAATGTTTAACGGTGATCATTTATGTTTTTTTCAGGCTTGTTTTGAACACCTCTAACGAAAAACAAGTCAATTGCTTAGCTTTACCTGTCCAGACTCAAAATTGTGTAAAAATTGTTGCTGACCACATACTACATGGTAGAGCTGGACCTCATTTGTTTCTAAGAGTACAAACCGAGAGTGTCATAATTCCCGATTGTCAGCATTTCCATAGCTTTTTGATTGTCATAAACGAAAATTTGTCTGACAATTTCCCGCCTGGTACCTGTATGCATTTGAGTTAAGCCTAGACAGTTCCAAGGCCTTGGTTTCCAAACATCAACATTGCAATGAAGTACATGTATATATTCATTGATTTTAATTAATCTACATCCCTGTGCCAGTGTGATTGCTTTTAGAAATATATATAAAATCCCGGTGGAGGAAAGCAAATTCTTCTCTCTTTATTGATTCAATATATATAAAATCTCCAGGAGTACTACATTAAACACCAAGAAATTTCCATGAATCAGATGTATTTGGTCCATAAAATAAGGCCTTTGATTTTGTCATTGTTGGTATTAAAAGATTGTAGAAGAAGTGTCAAAATGTATGACCATAGCCACCTTTCTGAGTGCAGTCATTTTGAAATAAATTCATCCTCTCACCTGATCAGAAAAAAATATTTTGTCAAGAGAAATATTGTTTCTTACACTTCACCTTATGTTGTAACAGAAATGTTAGATGTTGGAAGAACCCGACCATCACATAAGTTAATTACACTTTGTCACAGTGTGAAAACCAAGAATCAGTCAATATAAACATGACCTTATTTTTTACCAAGATTTTTCTTCAAATTGTCCTTGACATGAGGTATAACTCTTTTATAAAAAGTGTGAGACATATGGTGGAATCAAGTGACATTCCAGACACTTCTCTGATAATAGCATTACAATTTTCCCAATACTTTGTTGATTATTAAATTATGGAGAACTAGTTGACAGGTAATTGAACTAGTGTAAGGATATGGGGAGTACCTAACACAATCCTGACACTACTGGTATGTGAAGTGGCCACGGAGGACAGAACAGCCAAATCCAGGGAGATTTGATATTCAGCAAATTGAATTGAATGATTTGATTATGGTCACAGGACAGAACACCAACAACTGTTAACTGAGTGATATGTGTGAGGCTATCCCACTGGTCACTGCCTAAAGGTGTCGATGTAACGCTGGGCATTAACATAATACTGTGACCAGAACACAAACTGGTCACTAGGTCGCACAGACCTACAGAAATTCTGTCCAGTTATAGTAACACTAAATAATATTTAAATTTTCTATTTACTGTAATTCTATGGAAGCTGGAATGATTAAATGAGGAAACTGGGCTGTCCAGAACAGTACTCTGAATTTGTTAAATCAGCCAAGACTGACAAGTTTCATAAGACAAGATAGTTTAATTGTTTACCAAAGACAGGCGAGTGGTAGAGTGTACGCTGTGAAACCTGTAGGTCGTGGTTTTGATCCTCGGTGAAATGAGACTTTAGATTATAGTTTAGATTATAGATTAGTTATTGAACATTAGATTGCATTCCTTTGGAGGTTGCTTCCTGTTGCCCAGGTCCTGTCACAGCATGATGCTGAGCATTGGTGGCTGTCTCCAGTTGTTTTCCTGTATTTTTATAATTATTTTATGAATGCTAGTGTAATGAAAATTGTGATTTCTTCACCACTTGGTCCTGCATCAAACCCCAGCAAACAAACAAGCAAGTCCTAAATGAGTCATACTTTCATCTCTGTATAGCGTAGTTACCACAAACAGAACAAAATGCTTTATATTTTATGGTTGACTTTTTAGTGTGGCCATTACATTACGGTCATATTTAAATGAAATACCATTGAGTAGCGCCTTAAACTCCCATCTATCAATATATAATATCTGTTACAATGCAATCCGTCATATCATTTATATTTTATTCCCTACTTTTTTTCTGCCTTTCAGATGTAGGCTGCTTCGATGGTACAGTTGAAGGATTGCGTGAGAAGCATGACCTTGCTGCATGTAAAGGTCATTGGTTCGGCCATGTCAAACAAGGGAATTCACTCTGTGGGTTCGGCTGGAAGGTTTGCACCTGGCAGGATACTAGGGCACTTAAAAACCTCACATGGCAAGACGCCACGGTGGTCGATGGCTGCTATGGCTATGATGCTTCACAAGATGACGGACACTGTAGAGAATGTAAAGATAATCTACAGCGGGTATGTCTTTCAGTTTGTAAATGATTTGTACTGTGTCGCACAGGCTGATTACAAATATGTATATCAGAAATAATACAGATTTATGTTTTATTACAATCATAAAAATATTTTACAACTGAACAACACCAATTCACATGCAACTTATGTCAAAGGAAATTTGCAGTTTGGATTTCTGAATGTACACGTACTGACTGTGCAGTTTTTAGATTACATACATGTATATGAAAATTACTCTTACTTGCTAGTCATAAATTATTTATGTGCAAAAATGATTTTCTTTTCATTTAATACATATCCCATGCATTACTTTAATTATGTAAAATTTTTGCAAGATTGTTAAAGTTTTAACTTGGTTTTATAGTAAAATTTGTTACTTGAATTTATAATGTATTGGTGGAGCTTACTGTTGCCCTGGTGTTCTCAGATGTAACAGGAAGCTGATCTGTTTGTGATGTCTTTGTACTGTCTCCTGTGATTATCCTGCATTTGTCCCATATTGTCTTTGTTTGTTGCCAGTGGCGTTGTGGTTGGTTTCCTTCGCCCAATAGGGCTGACATGCCATCATGCGAGTGAAATAACCTTAAGTATGGCATTGAACCTCGATCAAACAAACAAACAAAACATTGTATTGACTCAAAATAAAATGAATCAAAATTCATATTTTGCTCATAGATTTACAATGTTTTTTAAATCTTTGTTTCCCATGTTTGCCCCAAACTTTGTTTCTCATGTTTGCCCCAAACTTTGTTTCCCATGTTTGCCCTTTCACCAAATTTGGAAGTAAATAAGATCTTAAAAATTAACTGATGTGTTAAAAATGTGATTTGGTATGTGCAAATTGGCGTAAAATAAATTGCCCTGCTGTTCAACCAGTTTGCATCTTGACCTCAAAGAATTCTAAAGTAGTGGTATGCTGTGTTGAATGTCCTCCAGTCATGAGGATAATTTATGCCCTTTTTTACTCCGAGAATACGTACAACTACCTTCCAAAGTGTGATATATATACAATGTATGGCACTCTGTAACAACAATCTGGTTACTGATACGACATCGAGTAACGCATATGTACGAGGAAAGTATCTAAAAATATAGGCAGACATCTGGGAGGGAGCTTCCTGTTGCCCTGGTAGTCTCAGAGCTAAAGGACAACATGAAGCCGATCTGTTTGTGATGTCTTTGTATTGTCCTGTGATTGTCCTGTCGTTGTCTCGTGTTGTCTTGTTTGCTGCTAGTTGTGTCAAGAGTGGTTTCCGTTATCCTTTGCACTGGCATGCCACTATATGAGTGAAATAACTTTTAACTACAGCATTAACCCCTAAATAAAAATATTGCCCTCTGGCTGAAGTCAGTATAGATGTACTGCATTACTTAGAAGTGGAGGAACGTTCATTTTCCAACAGAGCAAAACACTTAACATTATATCGTTGTGTTCATGATACACCCCAGACCTATAATTTATTGAAATATCCTTAGGTACGACGATAAACAGCAATGAATCAATGTAAATAAATTTAATTACACAAGTTTGGAGGAGCTTCCTTTTGCCTTGGAGCTTTCAGAGTTAAGTGGTAACAAGAAGCCGAGTCTTGTGATTGTCAAGTCTTGTGTCAGTTTGTTACCTGTTGAAGGTGGTATCTAACACCTATTGGGCTGGCAGGCAGCATATGAGTGAAATAACATTCAACAGACATTTAAGTCCAATCAATTTAACACTCTAAACTTGCTTTTGATACTTTTGGTTTTTATTTGTTGATTTTCCTGTTCACATTTGCAGTCCTGTAAATGTTCAGTAAATAACAAACCACATCCTGAAGATGTTGTTTTTAAATTGGATTTTACAGACTGGTTTCAAAATTGAAAAAAAAATATTAGAAATTGCATAAGAATTACCTTAGGCTGGCAGTTAGAAAGGAGCTTTGTGTAGACCTTATGCTTATTCAAACCTAAGACCAAGCTGCTCGCCTAGGCAGAGGGTTGTCTACCTGTCCTTTGGACACCCTGAATTGAACAATTGCCTCATTTGGACACCCTGTTTTAAAAAACTTTAACATGCAGGAGGCAGGGAAACTGTAAAAATTACACACCCAGTTATTTAAAATGTGGTACGACGTTAAACCCCAATCAATCAAACAAACAAATAAACTTACAAAGTGAAGCAAAATGACCATTTTTGACACCTTACTTTTGATTTCTGGCTAAACCCCTGCTGTGTGGTGTGTTTATATCGCGACTTATGATGGTCACTGTTTGTTGCCAATGAGGTCAGGGGTGGTTGCCTTCCCCAATTAAGCTGGCACACTATGAGTGAACAAACCTCATGTACTACCGCTCAAATCCCAACAGACAATAATTACTTTGCATCTGCAAGAACAACTATGTTTTGGAAGTTTTAGATACATGAGTCACATAAGAAAACTATTTCCTGTAGGGAGGTTAGATATTTTAAAATAATTTTTGGTAATACTACTTCATTCTTCTCTTTAACATGGTTGACTAAACGTTAGTTACCTGATAGTTCACGCCTGCCTGGTGTCGACTGGAAACACAAATTCAAAAGATCTACAAGTGCAACTTCTTTGAATGAAGTCATTAAACATTTCAAATTGAGTGAGATATATATCAGAATGTGTTGGTGACTACTATGCGTAAAAATAAGTTGTTTACCGCATAAAGCAGCAATTATTTATTTCCAAAGGAATTCCACTTGAAGAGTTATTAATACCGGAGCTTTCATGTTGGCTTTACCTGGACGTAAACCGATGTGTAACACTGAGAAATATCATGTTATACAGGCCAACTTATGATATTCTGTTCACTCTTTGGAACTTTTTCTTTTGTACATTTATCAATGAAATTTATTTTTATTACTTGTGGCCCTTGACTTTTATTACAGGACACTATATTTTCAATTGTATAAGCAGGCGTCCAGATAACATTTTTTTCAGTGGTGTACTGTACTCCAATATTTCATTGTAGACATAATTAATGTCAAGGAGACGTACTGACTTTTAAACTTTCGATTTAAAGGATATGGTAAAATCAGGCCTAATTTTATTCACTCGAACAGTCATAAAGATTATGTGGAGGTTATGCAAAATAAATTTCACACATTCCATAAGTGTACACGTTGACCGAAAAGGAAATTAAAAGGATACTACACATTTGCTTCAGTAAGGGTCTCGAAGCAAATAAATTCAGTTCTTTTCAGTTCAATTCTTTCCAGCCCAAATCAAACCGTTATAAATGCTTAACATCAACTCAAATCCACATGAAAATCTGAAACTAAATAGATTTTAAACCATTGGAGTCAATGTGCTGCAGCCTCATCAAAAGATAGGAAATATCTGTCACTTTTATGGCCTATAAACCTTCCAAAAGTATCTGTGAGATTGCAGTCAAGTTGTGCACCTACATCTACTTTTCAATGTCAGTGACTGGTGTTAAATCTATGGTTTATTTCATCTTGGTTTTTAAGCACGGAACAATGGGAAATGAACAATCCAGTGCATATAAGTGAAAGTCCCTTGAGTATGAAGTTAAACTCCAAACAAACAAGCAAGCCATCAGTTGTGTCACTGTTTTTGTTTATTATATATATATATATTAGAATATTGGAATTATATATTCTCTATATTTGAAAACAAGCAGACTGTCACTGACGCTAAACAGTTGATACAAATTGGAATAGCCAGCTTTCAGGAACTTGTTCATTTCAATCCTATTTCTGGCTCTCCTCTCTTCCTCAGTCACACAGTTAATTAAAAGTAGCTCGTTTGAACAAAGCTTAACCTTTCCTTAAACTGACAAGCTAAATCAGTAGCCTCTGACTACTCTAATTTATGGAGACTTCCTTCCTACAAATTGGCTGTTAGTCAACCTTCGTTAGCAGGCAAAACACAACCTTCAAATAACACATCTGTTGACAAACACTTTAATTTTGCTGCCACTTCCACACGTCTACATTCTTGTGGAAACTGTTAACGAACAAACCTACTGATTATCATTACACAGTCTAAGAAAACAGTTGTCCAAATACCAGGTTTAGAAAAGGCCTCGTTAAAACTGGTGGTTTTCTACAAATTGTTTCTCTTAGGGTTTTGACTAAATAAGAGACAAAATTACGAAAATTCATTTTGAAATAAAAAAGGGAGCATACTTTTTATTTGATCACTCCTGGGTATTTTTAGATTTTTATGTGAAAAAAAAAAATAGGCTTTTTACGTCACATTCAATTTGTCAGTTTTAAATGTCAAATTTGATATTTTTGATAGATGAGAGTTTGTGTGAGCTAGGCAGTAGGTGGATTATCTTTATAAACCATCTTATTCTTCGGGTCAGTGCTGCAATGGTTACATGTTCAATATCAGGCCGTCTAATTGAGGCCAGACCTTTTTCTGCATCCAGAGAAAGCCAACTGTCAGGAGAATCTGGGCCATAAGTACGATTTATTGACTGACTAGACACCCTGAATCCACCAATCATAACACTCCATTGAAACTGGTCAGGGAATTTTGTCTGAGCCGATGACACAGCTTAGAAAGAAGACAAGAAAATGAAGATTTATTATATGCTAAGCTTCTAGCGACAGGACTCATGCCCTGGATGATTTTTAATCCAAATGAAAATGTGTTGTCAAGCTACATGTAGGTTTATGAAAAATGACATTACTTTTGATAAAATTTACTAAGTAGAGTGCTTTGTCTCAATAAGTAATTACTAAGAGGTAAAAGAAAAAACCCACTTAGTTAATGTTATTCAAGATGGTTAAATTTATTTGACAAACTGGTTTATTTTTATAACTTAATGTCAAATGTATTGTATTAATGCTGTAAATGATAGTATGTCAGAATAGCCGTACTGTGTTATTGATGCGGACATGTAGACCTGTTTTTCAAATAAATGTGTTGATGACTTGTCGTGAAAAATATCTACAGCTACCATTGATTGTAACCTTTGTACCACTGGTGGTTAAAAATAAGCAAAATTGGAGTTTTGTTGCTAAAAAGAATTAAAATTTGGGTGTGAAACTGTGCAATGGTTTAGTCTTGTATTTATTTGAATTGTGGAGGTCTATTAAAATAACCATATAGATCAGAAAAAAGATTTCTGAGGAACATAATGGAATTGTAAAAGAAATTATGTATACAGTAAATCTCACATGGTTATTTTTATAGGAATATTTATAAACATATAACTACAGAGAAAGAAAGTTTTGCTTGCCTCCAACTCCAGCTACAAGGGTTTGCAACAGAATTACCATGAATTTGTGTAACTAAAAAGAGTTACTTTTATGGTAGTGCCAGGAACTTTGGGAGTGTCTTTAGGCAAATTAACATTAGGCTAAGGCAACTGTTGTTTTAGGTATCTGTTGCTGATCATTCTATATTTGTTTTTCAACCCATATAACCTCTAGAATACTGCTTTCTTTCATCAGGGAGGTTTAATGCCCAGTCTCCAGCTTGTGGTTGCCTCTCGACCATAGGTATCAGGGGCAGTTTTGTTCATAACTGCCGAGATTGTGGCGTGGTCTTTCACAAGGTTTTTCTCTCACTTTTCCATCAACTTACCAGCAATACAAAGTCGTCATATATTATACGAAAGCAAAATACATGTACCTTTAAGTGCAACCTATCAAAGAAACAAATACATGTAGTCTATTTTCAAGAAGAATAGTTGAATTTAATGACCAGAGCCGAAATAACGGTCATGCATACATGCTTGTTTGATCCCAGATGGCAGAGTTACACGAAGTGTGTAAAAAGAGGCAAGCAGAATGGTTATAACTGGTACATCTTGAAAATAAAAAAATTATGCTCGACTTCAAATGAAAATTCTGTTGTTGTTGTTGTAGGATGATATGGCAGCCATTGGTAAAGATTGTCCATATCAGAACAAAGGTCAATCATCGTGTATAACTGGAGGGCGAATTGATGCCAGTTGTTGCGTGGATTCTCACTTTAGACGAGCCTGTAGTTACATTCCAGGCGTTACAACGGGTGTCCTGTGTTGTAAATCACCAAGTAAGATATACATTTTTTTTAAAATAACTTATCACTTCGGGGTTAATAGAAGTGAATTTCTTATTTCGACACAAATTGAATATTTTTGTTTTACAATTTTATTTTTTTCTTTGGAAATTTAATATTTTTGCATTTGAAATGATGAATGTTTTTGTGCAAAATTGAATATTTATTAAATTTATAGGCAGCTAAAAGGCATGTATATTTTATTTCTATTAACCCCTGTTAAGCTTCAAAAACATCCGTTGTTTTTCTTGTTTGGCCATCGTTGAAGGCCATGTATTTAAATGTACAGGTATGAACATGTAAGAAATTGACTTTTGTCAAGTAATTTTAACAGGCGGTTTGAAGGAGCTGTTTAGAGCTACAGGGCAGCATAAAGACCATCTGGAGGGGTGTTTTTTGTTTAGCATCGTTTGATCGTCCTGTCTTGTCTGTATGTTGCCATTGATATCAGGGGGGGCTTTCTTCCACCCATTGGGATAGCCTGCCATCACACAAGTGGAATAACATTAAGTATGACCTGGGATATAGTATCCATACTATATCCCAGGTATGACTTAAAAACTCAAATAAACAATCACTATATTAGTACCCTTTTTAAAAGTCATGATGTAGACATATTAGGGAAATCACCTGGAGCTTTGTGTCAATCAATCAATTAAAATTAACATATTATTATTACAAAATATTTATTTAAAAATAAACATGTTTTAAAATTTTATTTGCAGATGAAGCCCCTCATATTGTGGTAAAGCCCCGTGGTCAGATGCATGTGTTTAGTGGTCACATTTTCTTGTTAACCTGTCAGGCCACAGGTACTCCCACACCACATACACTCTGGTATAAGGATGGTAAACAGTTACCCAAAAACAACACAAGGCTATCCATTCTCAACTCAGGTAAATTAGTGATAATCAGTTGTGATGCCCTTCTGTTGGGTTATTGATGGGAACTTTGTGAGCTAATTTTCTTTGTTCTATCAAGACATTTATCAGGTATTAGATTTTAAATATCTTAGTCTGACTTGTTATTTGGTCAGCTCAGCTCTTTTCTTTTCTCTTCATTGGTTCATTGGTCAATCAACTCAAGTTATCATTGGGAGTTCGTGTTGTACTGGAAGGTAAGCGCGTCAGCTACTAATCCATACTTCGATGTACACGGGTTGGAGTCTGTCTGTTGAACTCAGGTATACGAGTCAGACACTCGATGTGGCTCCGGCAATCACAGGGGTGTTTTTTTTGCAAGGTTTCCTTACAGTTTTCCAACGATTTTTAAGCAAAGAACAGTGTGAAATGGACAAACTGTCATATCAGTGAAATACCCTTGAGTATGATGTTTAACCCCAATCAATCAAACAAACCAACAATCTCTCATGTTGACTTCACATTGGAAGTTGGGTAGCATGGCTGACTATCTGTGTTTGATTACATCTGCCATGGTTCAGTGGTTAGCATGTCGGTCTACAGGTCCTACTTCAATGTACCGTTCATGAGTTGTATTCTGTCTGTTGACCTCAGGTTTATCAGGGGTCACACGATGAGGGTCTGTCAATCACATGGGTGATATTTACGAGGTTTTTCAAATTAAAACCATAGCACGTTTTCCTTATTGAAATTGTGTTAAAATTTGTCATTTTTGACCAGAATGACATTTTTTTAAATAACCAATTATAGAGAGCTTCCTCTTATCCTGATGCTCTGAGAAATAAGAGCAACATGGAGCTGAATGAGCTGATCTGTTTTTTTATTTTGTAAAGTTGTGTTTTGTGATTGACTTTGCTTCATTGGCAGTGCATCTAGTATGGTTTCCTTCATATATACCATCATTGGCAGTGCATCTTGTATGGTTTCCTTCATATATACCATCATTGGCAGTGCATCTAGTATGGTTTCTTTCATATATACCTTCATTGGCAGTGCATCTAGTATGGTTTCCTTCATATATACCATCATTGGCAGTGCATCTAGTATGGTTTCCTTCATATATACCTTCATTGGCAGTGCATCTAGTATGGTTTCCTTCATA
>JAQQZZ010072945.1:0-21224 GCA_030265115.1 Mopalia vespertina
AAATGACCCACAGCTACTGCTTTATGTGACTCCAATTTTAACGGCGATCCTAGCGGTTTATAAATATCGACCAATCAGATCTTCGGAAATCGAGAGAATCCCCCTACATCCTCACCACACATTTTATCATATTATTTAGAGTCTAATTATATACTCTAATATGGCATTAATAAGCCCTGGGGGACGTGTATGATAATATTGGAAGGATTATTAACGCAGTACTGATTATAATAATATGTATGAGGTTGCTCCAGGAAATACTAAATGGGTTTATAATAGGAACAGCATCAAATAATTAATATTTTAAAAGTGTATTTAGTTTGTTTGACATTTTAGCGCCGTTTATTTCATCCATATCACTGCTTGTTTATTTGTTTGTTTGTTTGTTTATTTGTCTGTTTGTTGTTTGGTTTGGGTTTTAATGTCGCACGCACGGGTATTTATCTTATATGACGACGGATTGTCCATTTCACACTGTTCTTAGCTAAACATGTTTCATACTAGTCTAGTTTAACTACCCTTGTCTCATCTGGGGTTTTACCCTTAAATGGGTAGTTAAGATGGAGAACTCAAATCAGACTCAATTCAGACTCCATTTCTAATATTTGAATTTGATATAAATATTTGGGCATTATCAAAAAATCAAAGAACACTAGTACTAATTATTTTGTTCTTTATCAGTAGTACGGGATCGATTTGATCCCGCACTACTATTTATGTAGTAATATTTTTGATGTGTGCTAACCATGCACAGCACCTTAGTACATGATAAGTTAGGGCTATACGTTATTCAATACTAAGGTTCCGGGTGTGTAGCATCTTAGTACATGATAAGTAATGCGTTATTTAGTACTAGGGTAGGTAGTACTGAGGAAGTCTTATTTCTAAAGGTTTCGTACGGCTGGACGCCGCATCTCTACTGACTGTATAATACAAGTCTATATAAGATACGTATAGGCATCTAGGTTGGACAAAAAATCCAGTATAGGGGAGTTGTATTTAAGTATCGACTCAAAGGATGTGTTACAGAACAGAGTTCATCGTTATTTGGCTTCTGGTTGATTAGCTATGTCTGTTCTGTAGTTATAGACTTTTGTCAAATTCATTAAGTAATCTCCTTGATGCTTTTATGTACTTGTTAATAGGTTGATAATCTCATTACATAACATGTTTTTAACCTATTTTCCAGTTGCTGATGATATAATTCGCTGAGGTTAGAATGGGTGGTGTTATCTACGGGTTTGTAGTGGTGACCCTATTTTCTAGACTTTAAACAAGAAAACACTTGCTGAAAATTCGGTCCAAATGACAAGAAAGGAAACCAAAAGCAACAGAGAGAAAAAAAAGTGGGACCTCGTGGTTTCTAACAACACATTCTTTAGCTTGTGAAGATTTGCTAAATTAAGTAGGTGGTCGTTGAAGTCGCGCATTGTTCAATAACGTGTTTGAGATCGTTTTATATATTCAAGTTCTCTATATATTATGTTTTGTTTTAAATTGGTCTACCGGTTGTCGTGGAGATCTAGACACAAGCTCCGTTAAAACGAAAGGCAGTTCAAACCAAAGGTTTTCAACATCGACGAGACTCTTACTGTCTCTTTCCTAAACGATTGTTTTTTTTATTATTTTGTTCCCATTCTTGTTATTACCAAGTGTGTCAGCAAAACACTACATATACGGCTAATGCGAGAGGAGCGCTATGTTGTGACCGAAGAAGAATGTAAAATAAACAAGCTAACGCTAAACTAAAAACGATGAAGGTACAACGAATAATGTAACTTTGAACTCAAGTCAGAAAATCTGTTTCCGTAAACGTGCACATTCTTCCAAAGGCAGTATGACCGTCTCTTCAGCCCTGTCGTCGATTCACGCAGCAGCACGCTAGCTAGACATCAATTGTAGCTGCGATATTTGTTTTGCCAATCAATGACTGGACACATTTTTTATTTGACTGACTGATATGGGGTCTTGTTTTCTCCTATCTGTCTCCATTTCAGTTGAAATATGTTTGGCTAACAAGGTTTAACATAAGCAATACAAGCCAGATTTGCTTTTCCCTCTGCAAATAAATATAGAGATCAAGTCTCGCCTCTTCTATTCATTAAACTTAGTTTAATTTGTTGCTGTGACCCACAGCGTGGAGATTTGCACGCTAAATAACTCGTTTTATTAGTTATATACCAATAAAATACCAGGATTTTCTTCATGCAAAAAAGTGATATTGCACTGCAGTGTAATAACACTTTTTGTTATTACTCTCTGAACTTTGACCCTGTCCGGACTGTCGTGGAATGTTTGTACTGTATACATTTATTGTTTAATTTGTTAATTGAAAAGACATTATGTGCTATACACACAATTGGTGAAGTTTATTGATATGTAGGGGTCGTAGGACCTTTTAATTCGTGCCGCTGTATATAAAGGGTTATTATATTACTGTGCTACCATGTATTTGTAATGGTCTGGGCTCTTCGATATTCGTGCAGTGTTATACGAAGGGTATTACCATGTTACTGTGTATTTAACAGTCAACCTCTGATAAGCGTTCTCTGCCGAATATCCATAAGGATGTATGCGCCAATATCACCAACCTAACAACCAACCAAGCGTTCTCTGTTCTGTCTATGCTTGGGTCCGAGTAGGACTGGTGTCTTCTAAAACGTATGCCACTAGCCCTGTTTAACCTTGATTGTTAATGGGACGGATGTTATAATGGCAGTTCATGATACGGTTATGTACCAACTTTAGGCATTTTCAATTCAGGTACAGTGTTTTAAGGACTCGACCGCTAGTCAGGGGTAAACTTTTGCCTTTTTTGTGCCTTTCTGAAATCTTCTTTGTATAATCTTGGTAATACAAAAAAATTGACAAAACAATTAGGTATTTTAGAATGTTGTTTTAAGATTTAAGTTGTAAAATGAGTGCCACAAAGATTTTGTGTATAGGAAGGGATTAACGTGATTATCTCACCTTAACTGATTACCTGCTGGCTATTACCACAAACCAATTAACAAAAGGAAAACAGATAAAATGCAAAAGTAGGACTCCTACTGATAGCCATTAACAAAGGTGTGAACGAAATCATTGATGCCGAGGTCACTAAAATTTCAGAATTAAAACTGTCATTTAAAGACATTTTTTAAAACTATGTATTTAAAAAATAAATACAATAGATAAAACTCTATTTCGCCTTTTCATTCGATTAAAAAAAACAGGTTTATTAATTTTATTGGGAGTAATTTTAAAACAATCTGGAGTTCAGTCATTTACACACATTTTGGCTGTTTTCTCCGCTTTCATTTTTCTTGATTTTTACCATTTAAATCGTTTATTTCTCGTAAACTATTTGCACTAAGTCTTTGAAATTTGGCACACACAATCTTAAAGCCATTATCTAAAAAAAAGGTCATGCAGTTTTTTAATATTGATTTTCGTTTTGAAGATATTGAGCAAATACTTTTTTTTAGGGCAGATTTTTTATATTTTACATATATTTTTATCAATGGTGCAAAAACTAAGTTGAATTTAGAAAAACCCTATGGCAGTTTTTTAGAATAAATACTTGACTACAAAAACATGGGCCTTTGAAGAAAAAATCTCCAACCACCTAAGAAAAATAAGAGTTATAAACATAGGCCATTTTTTAAAATTATTTCACGTTTTTGTTTATTTATGCCATTCTAAAATAAAATGAATCATAATATAACATTATATTTAGAATCTTTAATTCCCCCTCTTTCTTAATATATGTGTTGTTAATGTAATCATCCTTTGGAAATCACCGCAAAAGCCACGAGAAGATAAGGGTCGCATTTTTTACTCCTGACTAGCGGTAGATACCTTAATGTCTTTTAAATTATAATGTGGATCTAGTTGAGAAAATTGGTACAACTGTAGGGTGTTGGTGCCATAAAACCTCCCTTTAATATTATGTCCTAACATAAGATAACCAGCAAATATTACCCACAGTCAACAGTTAAATTCAAACTCATTTGTTTAACAATGGATGTGACAGTATGATTTGGTTTGAATACAGCAGTAATACTATAACAACTAGACACGCTTAATTGTTTTTTTTTTATATTTCGCAGTCATATAGCGCACTGAAGAATGAACCTTTAGTACATAAGATCGAGCCTACGTGGGCATATTGTAGTTGGCTGTCTATATTTGTGTCTTTGTCTTTGCTAACCCAAATATAAGAATTATTGAAAGAATGATTGTATGAATGAATGAATGAATGAATCAATCAACAATCAATCAATCAACAGTCGGTCGATATGATTGACGTTTGTTTAACCCCGTGATTTAGGTCATTTCATGTTTAGCCACGCCAGATGGGTGGACGATCGATCGAACGAAGGAATGACACATATAGACCTACAAAAACGTCAAGACATGGCCAAAGAGGATAAACATTTATACTCAATACATCGCAGTTTAACAATGCCTTACAAAAATGAGTACTGATAGATAAATATAAAACGTTTCAACAGATAAACGTATATTGTACATAGTAAAATACAAATATCTCAGGCGGTAGCTGCAGCTTCCTGTACCTCGATAACATTATACGGGTTATGTCCTTATAATGTTTTGTTATATTTCTTGTATACATTTTCTATAAATGTAGCCTACATTGCTATACATTTCCCGGTCTCCACATAAACATCTCGACATACCAAATGCATTGATACAAGCCGAATACCTCAACATTATCAACACGTGCGTCTGTTAACCCTAAGAGCGTTATTTTTACGAATGAACAAATAAATTAGTTTTCAACACGTTTATTAAGATTAAAGAAATACAAACTGATGTATGTATGGAAAAATACATTGGTTAAAACCAAACAATGATTAATTTTAAACGCCTAAGTAAAACATAAAGCTTTTCTCTTTCATTGTATTTCTGGGTTAGTTATATTTTACCAATATTTCTATATAGTTTTAGTTAAAGTTTTTTGTGTATTTTTTGTTACAGAATCGTACAACTCGAACGGTTAGGATAAAGAAAAAGAAATAATCAATATATTAAAAAAAAGCAGCGCATGAACTATGAAATGGGTTTAACGAACTATAGGCTGTACCAATAAAATTAAAAGTGTGTTAAAACATTAAATACTTTACATAATTCCCATCCCTTACATTGTTTGGTAAAATAAAAATAATAAACCTCTATACTGTTGGATTTATAACATATCTTTTTCTGGATAAAACATGTATCAAATCTCACTACCTGGAATGAAATTGGAACTCAGCCATTGACATTAAACAGAGATGACATGCTGGCTGATCCCAGCTAACGCTAGTGTATTTCCTTATCCTTCGATAGCCAATGTATGAAGAGCACGTCTCAGAGAACATTTCTGAAACATGACATGCTCTTACGCAATCCTTTTCATATTGAATAATAACAAAATGCTTTTAACTCAATACACTCGTATATTACTTTATTTATTTATTTTTTTATAGTTTATAGCACTTTATAAATATATATATGCTTTTTAGAAATATAGTTAAAAATATATATATTTCTGAAAAGTAATCACACTGGCACAGGGATGTTGATTAATCAAAATTGATGAATCATCTCATGTTTTAAATATATATATATATATATAGATATATATATATATATATATATATATCTGCCTACACTTTCCGGTTAAAATACAACAGTTATATTTTCAAATGTGTTACATGTTAAATTAAAATACCCGAAATATTTTTTAAAAGTCTGATAAACGGTTTGAACAGAATGTGCATTTTCTTATATTTATGTCATACATTTTGATTTGAGCTTGAAATTGCCCTTTGAAGTGTACACATATTTCACCAGTACACACATTTCACCAGTACACATATTTCACCAGTACACATATTTCACCAATACACACATATTTCACCAGTACACACATTTCACCAGTACACACATTTCACCAGTACACATATTTCACCAGTACACACATTTCACCAGTACACACATATTTCACCAGTACACATATTTCACCAGTACGTACATTTCACCAGTAAACATATTTCACCAGTACACATATTTAACCAGTACACCTACTTCACCAGTACGCACATTTCACCAGTACGCACATTTCATCAGTACACATATTTCACTAGTACACATATTTCACCAGTACACACATTTCACCAGTACACATATTTCACCAATACACACACATTTCACCAGTACACACATTTCACCAGTACACACATATTTCACCAGTACACATATTTCACCAGTACACATATTTCACCAGTACACATATTTCACCAGTTCGCACATTTCACCCGTACGCACATTTCACCAGTACACATATTTCACCAGTACACATATTTCACCAGTACACATATTTCACCAGTACACACATTTCACAAGTACGCACATTTTACCAGAACGCACATTTGAACTAAAAAGACAGATTGCATCAGAACAAGCCCCGCCATCATTTCACCAGTACACATATTTCACCAGTACACATATTTCACCAGTACGCATATTTCACCAGTACACACATTTCACCAGTACACATATTTCACCAGTACACATATTTCACCAGGACGCACATTTCACCACTACGCACATTTCACCAGTACACATATTTCACCAGTACACATATTTCACCAGCACATTGTATTTGGAAGGCAAAATGTATCACACTTCTGTAAAACAGATTGGACATATTATTAGAAATATCAGTTACGAAAAAACCATATAAAGCCATTTTTTATTTTTATTTTTTTATTTCTACCAACAATTACAAATAAACCGCAACAAAGATAAATCATCCATACACTACGCTACTGGATTATACATTCAGAAATTAATTCTATATAGTAAGACTTTATTATAGTTTCAATTTAGAGTTGTTAACTAGTATATCCAAATATTATTTCATTTATTTGTTGTGTCATTTTTAAGGGGCAAACACTTTTGCTTATTTATATGTTGACGTAAATATGCTTCAAGTCCTGGTATAGATAATTGTGCTCCTAAGTGTATACATCATTACGCGACAATAGTAGTAGATACTGTATCGCCCAGTTCCATCGTTCCGAACATGAAATCAATATTACTTAAACTAATAGGTTTTCCAGAAATATTAAAAATAAAGTAGACTGATTTATTCCACAAGTAATATACTTTTTTCGGAATTAACGAAAAAGTGTTCTGTTGTTTTTTGTGCAGCCTTGCAAAATGTACAGGTGTCATCATTTCGCTGATTGGTTATCTGTAGATATTTATTAGTCTATTCGGTGGTTAATATGGTATTGGAACCACTGGAGAATGGTGTTAGTACAATACGTGAATAGTAAATTATGTCCCATTTGTCTTTTAAAACATTTTCCCATTAAGCCATTGTTTTTTTCAGTCGTCAAGTTCACGGTTAGATTTCCCACAATGGAGCGCTTTAGACTTATCATTATTACCTTCATAAGTACAAAGCTTAACACCATTTCTTGACTATTTTCTTTTGTCCGCACGGTCAGTTTAAGGATTTTCAAAGCGCCACTGATAACTTCCTCAAAAAGAAAGAAAATTTTAGGCTTCTGAAATCAATGAGGTTAAGCCAAAAAAACGAATAGTCATAGATCATTTTACCTGTTTAATATTGTCGCATTTCGATGGGTAGTTGTACAATACAGCAAACAATAAAATTCCGTCAATAATTTAACAGTAACACCTGTAGTAACTTAATTTATTTGGTAAAAATTTAACATTTCCTATAAATATTCTCAAATTTTTTACATATTTTATTTTTACGTGTTAATATTTGTACACAGAGCCTGATGACATTTCTTTCTACATTTAGGTGTCAAAATCCCGGGAGAGAGTTTGATTGATCAAAGAAGGCACCAAATAACAGTCACTTCATCTTGTGTGGTTATGATCCAACTTAACAATATTAGTTAACATGTTCACCCACAGTGTCGGCTTTACATTTTTTAAATTATTATTCACATTCTGAAATCAATTTTTAAAAAAAGAAGTTTATATAAATGCTTTTAATAACCAGTTTGCTGGGTTTTCGACAACGCGCTTCTTGAAATATACAATCGTCAATTTAAGGCAATATATTTATATGTCTTAAGAATAGTTAATAAGACTATATCTATACGGCTTGTAAAATAAGATGTTTAAATGTATCAGTAATGAAGGTGTCAGGTTATAACAATAAGAACTTTAGTTATCTCAGACCACTTTCATTTGCGACAAAATAATCTATGTGGAGACGTATTTCTCAAGGTAAATTTTTTTATTTTTAGTCTGATTTTTTACTTCATCAAGGCAGTTTATTTATGTAATTAACCCTCACAACTTACATATACCGCTATTAGACAGTAGATTGAACCGTTGTATGTTTAAAAGACAGAATGTTTAAACCTAACTATTAAACACATTTTTAAATGTTTTCGGACGTCCACTTGTGTGTATTTTAGCTCATAATACAAAAGTATATACCGTCACACGACACGAAGTAACAATTTTTTTTCGTTTTAGAATAAAAAAAGTTTCTTTCTTTTTTTCATAATATTTAATATACATAAAACCTTTATATTGGATTTTGTCAAATGTATGCACATAAACACGGTGAGTATTTCGCCCACCCACGTTCAGCTGTAAATCTCTCCGAGGACAGTGTTATTGACAACATTCATGTTTGGTAGTTCAGTGGCCCTGGCAGAGTAAACACTGTATCGTCACCAAGCCGACTTAACAGAATATACATTATACCTTGACAACGAGAAACAATGTAAATAGCATACATCCTGACTATATCTTCCACTCTTAACATATTAAATATGTGTAGATTTGTACTATTTTAGACATTTACTTTAAAATGAACTGCTATTAGTTTTACAACACTGTTATAAGAACAGCTCTTTAATGTTTATTTAACAGACATAATTTATTTGACAAATATGGTTGACAATTATAAGACATTAAAGACTTTGGATGGAGCATTAAAAATATTTTTTTCTTTTAAGTGTTTAAATCCAGACTTCATAGTGACGAAATGATTGTATTCAAGCATTCTACTGATGAGAAAGGCTGCATGATATGGGTTTTGTGTCTATTTGGTCGGGCACGCTTGGGCCTCTTCGTTTCAAATTTCATATAAATTTATTTATTTCATACTTATTTATTTATTTATTTCATACATAGTCAACGGGCCTTGACCCAATTACAGACTACATCAACGCTATATACAACTTCTTTAAAATGGTGCAATTACATAACAAGTGCACGAAAAACATTCATTCAGGGATTAAGTTATTCAGTACAATTCATTGACATAGTTTCTGATTGATTTCTTAAAGGTGAATTTATTAGAAAACAGATCTATTTTATCACTGTGACATAGACTGTTAAAGGATTTTAAAACTCTAGGCATAAAAGAGTTTTGCCTGACGTTTATTCTCGAATATGGAACGTAAAACAATACAGGGTAATTACATAATCCTAAGTAGGTTACATTATAATCCCTTTCACCAAATATATAGTACAAATACTTAAGAAAACTCTTCTGAATTATTTCTATGCGGTCATTGTGACGTTTAGTAGCAGGCGACCAAACCTGAGAACAGTATTCTACGTTACTTCGAACATGAGCTATAAACAATGATTTAAATGTTTCAAGAGATTTAAACGATCTACGCGATCTTTTAATAAGACACAACATACGATGGGCTTTAGAACAAATATTATCAATAGGACCTGTCAATTCAAACGAGATGATATTAAGATACCCAAAGCTGTTACCTCCCATACTCTTTCAAGCTTCAAATTACCATAAGCATAATTAAGCAGTAGAGACTCGCGTTTAAGACAAAACGTAATACAATGGCATTTATGTGCTTTGAGTGATAGTTTGAGCACCACAGAATGATGTTTTTAAAATCTCTTTCCAAAAGTTTACAATCACTAACAGAATTTATTGTTTTGAATATTTTACAATCATCTGCATACATGGAAATATTTGAGAATTGTAATACATCTGGGATGTCATTAACAAATGACAAACATAAGATGTCTCAGTATGGAGCCTTGTGGGATGATTATATAAGACTGGCAGAAAAGAAGAGTGGCATCCATTAAAACAACACGTTGTTTCCTTTTATCCGAATAGGATTAACAGAATTTAAGTAAAGGTCCATATATACCATAACATTCTAGCTTCTGTATAAGTAGTCTGTGGCAAACAGAGTCAAAAGCTTTGCAAAAGTCGATGTAAATTGAATCAACTTATTGTTGGTTATTGACAGCCTTGGAAAGATACTCAAGATAACTAAGTTTGTACTTGTAGAGGGTCCTTTTACAAAGCCGTGTTGCAAATCAGTCACTTTATGTTTAACATGTTAATAAACATTGTTGTGAACTATACGATCTAAAACTGTAGAAAATAGAGGCAAAGGAGATATAGGTGTATAATTAGTGACATCATTTTTGTCACCAGTTTTAAAAATGGGTATAACATTACCCTCCTTAAAAATAGAGGGACAAATCCCAAAAGACAAAGATTTCGCGAAAATAACCGAAAGAGGCAGAGATAGTTACTCTGCACATTCCTTTACATGAAATATTGTCCGGGCCACAGGCCTTTCGTATATCGGTTGTGTTTAAAATATGTAAAACGTCACCAGGAGTCACATTTATCAAATGTATACCGTCCACATATTTGGTACAGACAAAATCAGGTATGGATCCACCATCGTTGTCCCTACAGATCACAGAATGAAAATAGACACTGAACATGTTAGCTATCACAGCTGGGTTGAAAGGGGACTGTACGTTGTACCACATATTAGGTGGGATTCTTGAACTGAATAATTGAATTTATTTTCGTAGACAATAAAATAATGAGCAACTATTGTCCAGTTATAGTTCTGTGTACGTGTTTAGTATCTCAGGCAGTTAATTATTGAGCAATAGTTGTCCAGTTATAGTTCTGTGTATGTGTTTAGTATCTCAGGCAGTTAATTATTGAGCAATAGTTGACCAGTTATAGTTCTGTGTACGTGTTTAGTATCTCAGGCAGTTAATTATTGAGCAAACGTTGACCAGATGTAGGTCTGTTTACGTGCTTATTTTCGTAGACAGTAACATATTGAGCAATAGTTGACCAGTTGTACGTTTGTGCACGTGCTTATTTTCGTAGACAGTAACATATTGAGCAATAGTTGACCAGCTGTACGTTTGTGCACGTGCTTATTTTCGTAGACAGTAACATATTGAGCAATAGTTGACCAGTTGTAGATCTGTGTATGTGTTTATTATAGTAAACACTAAAATATTGAGCATCAGTTGACCAGTTGTACGTCTGTGTACGTAGCTATTTGCGTAGACAGTAAAATATTAAGCAGTAGTTGTCTAATTGTACGTCTGTGTGCGTAGTTATTTTCTTAGATAATAAATTATCGAGTAATAGTTGACCAGATGTAGGTCTGTGTACCTCTTTATTTTCTTGAAGAGTAAGAATGAGTAATTGTTGTCCAGTTGTACGTCTGTGTCATTTGTTTTTTTTTTTGTACGCAGTAAAATATTGAGCAATACTTGACTAGTTGTAGGTTTGTGTACGAGTTTATTTTCGTTGGCAGTAAAATATTGAACAGTAGATGACCGGTTGTACGTGTGTCTTCTTTTTTTTTTACGTGAACAGTAAATGATCGAGCAATAGTTGTCCAGTTGTTCGTTTATGTGCGTAGTTATTTTCGTAGACAATAAATTATTGAGTAATAGTTGACCAGTTGTAGGTCTGTGTACGTGCTTATTTTCGTAAACAGTAAAATATTGAACAATAGTTTACCAGTTGTACGTTTGTTTAGGTAGTTATTTTCGTAGACAATAAATTATTGAGTAATAGTTGACCAGTTGTAAGTCTGTGTACGTGTTTTTTTTCGTTGACAGTAAAATATTGAACAATATACATGACCGGTTGAACCTGGGTCTTCTTTTTTTTCTTTCTTTTTTTATTGTGAACAGTAAATGATTGAGCTATAGTTGACCAGATGTAGGTCTGTGTACGTGTTTATTTTCGTAAACAGTAACATATTGAGTAACAGTTGACCGGTTATAGATCTTTGTACGTGTTTATTTTCGTAAACAGTAAATTATTGAGTAACAGTTGACCAGTTGTACTTTTGTTTAGGTAGTTATTTTCGTAGACAATAAATTATTGAGTAATAGTTGACCAGTTGTTATTCTATGTACGTGTTTATTTTGGTAGACAATAAAATATTGAGCAACAGTTAACAAGTTGTACGTTTACATGTTTATTTTCATAGACAGCAAAATACGGAGGAATAGTTGAACAGTTGAAGGTCTGTGTACGTGTCCACAATTGATCACTCGATGACTGTCGTGTTTTGGGGTTAGGTGGGGTTTTTTTTTCAGGAACGAAACAAAGACCACTATATAGGTTTAACTTCATGTCACTTGATCACCACGTGTTCCTGGTGTGGAATTGCGTATTCTGCTTGATATTGGCATACGTGAGAATACAGGATTGAACGTAGGAAGCTTAATCTAGAGGTTATTCCTAACATAGACTGTTATTTATTCGTGCGTGATACAGGAAAAGTGCTAGATTCTTCATAATAACTCCGAATTGTTGGACTTTAGGAGTAGTAGCTATGCTACATGAAGCTTCTTAACCGCTAGAAATAGCAGAACGATACCATGGTTCGGCACATTATCTTCCAATATATAAAAATTGCATGGCCTTACCCTGACTCAAACCATCTCGTGTTCTTCCTTGAACACTTTTGGGTTAGACCGACACATAAAATGACCACTCGACGTCCATTTTCATGTCAAAATCATTCTTTTCTCAGCAGTACCACACTCGCTTAAAAATGTCTTCCGCGATAATTAAGTCATGCGGATTCAACGTTATTTAGTATTCAGAAGACTATGTAGATGTATTTCTAGAGATTTGGTACAGCTGCACCTCGTATCTCTATATACTATATAGTCTATATAAGATACGTATTCGCATCTATAAAAGAATCTGTATAAACGCAATTTGTCTTTTCCAATAATGTTGATTAATATACTGAAATCATTGTAAGCTGGGCACATTATTACGAATTTAGAATCACTTTCATTCACTTTCAATTTTACTTACACCACAAGGATACGCTTTGCTGCATTGATATCACCTTTTGGTCCAATCGTCAAATCGCTAACCTTAATAGCTATGAAAAAAATATAATTATTTTTATGCTAGACAGTTATTGTACATATCAACCAGAGACTAGCTTAGTTTGTCTTAAATTAAATTAACAAAGTAAAACACATATGTATATTGTGATATGGTCATTTATTTAATAAATGACAAGGTCAATACAAGTGAATGACAATTTGGGGGCATGCATATAATTTAAATCGATGGTATGTGACAATATATCATGCCCCAAGTTAGGATTGTTCAAGTTAATCAATAATTTTTTGGCAAAGGTGAGTGTCAGAAAGAACAATACAAAGCTTTAAGGGTGAGGAGGGTGCATGGGTCTCTGTGAACTAGAAAATAGCCAGGTTTCGTTAAAGATGTACAGCCCAGGTCCGCCAGTCACAACCACAGCCACAAGAATGAAATTCAACCCTAAGCCCGGGAGAACATGGGGAGATGTTGCCATGGTTCCACGCGGACCATGCAGGCAGCATGAGTGAAATGATGTTGTTTTCTGAACAAGCATCAGTGACTTTTGCATAATTAGAGCCTGACTATATTTCAAGTTCAATAAGTGCTAGAATAAAAATGATCAATTAGATGAAGTTAGCC
This sequence comes from Mopalia vespertina, assembly GCA_030265115.1. NCBI lineage: Eukaryota > Metazoa > Mollusca > Polyplacophora > Chitonida > Mopaliidae > Mopalia > Mopalia vespertina. The sequence goes on from JAQQZZ010072945.1 coordinate 13,802, forward strand.
ATTTAACATAAATAGCATTATAATATAAATAGTATAATTTGCATTGATTATAACATTATAATAAGCAGCATGATAACTAGAATAAATACTGTTAGAATATGAATGATCATAACAAAAACATGAAATAAACTGAAGTCGAATTGATAAAAATTTCGATATTTTAATTTTAATTTTTATGAGAGTGTTGACATTTAGCAAACAAGTTTGGAATCTTGCCATAGAACAGTAGACAATTTAAAAACATCAAATTAATATCATATAATAGACTTATATTGTGTTTACACTCTTAGAAAAATGTGGCTCTAATGGAGCCCTTTTATGGTTCTACAGTCACGGCTCTGGTGGAACCCTTTATGGTTCTTCAGTCACGGCTCTGGTGGAACCCTTTATGGTTCTTCAGTCACGGCTCTGGTGGAACCCTTTATGATTCTTCAGTCACGGCTCTGGTGGAACCCTTTATGGTTTTGTATAGGAGCCTCACATTAACTGTTCCAGGTATTTCTCCCTACTTTTAGTAAAGAGATGTTTTTATCGTAATGGTTTCATATAGAACCATAATCTTTTCTAAGGAACGTTTAAAGAACAATTATTTCTAAGAGTTTTGAGTTCTTAATCAAAAAGATAAAGTTGTCTGTAATATTTTAAAGAACGGGTTATCCGCTGTCTTTTTACGATAATGATACAAAAGCGCAAATTCTCGCTTCTTATCAGGAGACGGAAATCTTTTTCATCTGTTAAATCAATAAAATATTTATAAGCCTAGGAAACGTCCGACTTTTCTTTATTCCTATGACTTTTTTTTCGCCCAAAAGCTCAGCACATGGTTTCTTCTGGCTAAGTCTAGGGAATATATACTGTGTGAAGTCAGACTGACACTCCAGAGAATGGTTGATGACCTGTCAATTCCAATGTTATAGAGCCGTTTTCTTGTTGATTACCCACTCCTTCAATTGAAGATAAAGCATTGAGTCTGAACAGATAAACTACACAGCAGTTTCGAACAATTGGCGATCTTGATGGTGGGTAAAAGGCGTTTCGTTTCCTTGTTAAAGCCAAATCAATTGTTTATAAGTGTGGTGGACTGATTTTGTAGCCACGACAAAAGTATTATAAAAGATCACTAGAATCGGTTACAATATAAATTATTTTTGGTTACTTATTAAATGATATAGTATGTTTGTTTAGTATGGATTTCTTTAAAAACATGAGCCCATGATGTAAAAATGTTTTTCATTTTTGGCTTGTTATTTTTCACACAATTTTAAATGATTTGGATACAATTGCAATAATTCTTGAATCGTTTCGTATTATTTAGTTCTTTGTCACATGTAAGATGTATCTGTTTAGCATTGAGATAGATCTGGAGCGAGCAGTACTTGTTTTGTTATATTCTAAGTACCCGTCCCAGTTTTGGGGATAGCTCGTCAGTGGTAAATTATATCGATATGGACAAAAATATAAGCCTTTATGAAAGTGGTTCGGTTTCTGTTTGTTTTGCACGATTTCATTGGCTTAACGTGCCTTCACGTGACGGAGTCATTTAGCTTCTGTTTTAGAGAAAGCTATCATCCCAGCGAAGGGAAGATGAATTTAACGGGTTGGAAAATTAATTTCATGTCCCGAGCTCCTGTTCATTTTACTTATGTTATACAGCATCGACAGAAATCATGTGACGTCATACTTTTGTTTTACGCAACGGGGTGTGCTTTAGACCAATCAGAAGAAAACAACTTGACATGAGGTATAACAACAAAATATATTTTTTCACTACAGCGGATAAATTTGTTTGTTTTAGAAATCGAAATTAAATGTAAACGATGTGTAATTCTCAGTCGTTATCCCATGTCATCAGACAATGTCACGATTCTGCGTAAGTTCAAGAAATCAACCAGGACTAACATCACAGAGAGTAACACTAGATTCTTTAAAATGAAACTCCATCACAATTCCAGCTTAACGTTTGATAAAAAATATTCAGTTAGACCATAGACCGTGTTCATGTCCGGTTTCACAGGGATAAAGGAACCTCTCAACGTTTGTTCAGCTGGTTTTAACGTTGTAATCTCTACATGGCAGGCATTCACGGTTACAGAGTTCTACACTTCTGGGCTTTACATCAAAATCTCCCTTTATGATGAATCAATCTGCTCGGTCTTGTAATAACTGAAAGAAAAAAGAAAAGGAAAATAATTAGCTAGGAAAATATTTACAATGCATAAATTAGTTGAAATTCAAAAGATATTTAAATTGTATTTGTCAATAGTCACCTTGAGTTTAACGTCGATAATAAGGCGCATGCTTGGGTTTAGGAATATGAGAAAAGTAATATATATCTTTAATTGCTCGTTAATACAAACTAAATGTATTCTGTAAAATTATTAAAGAAGAAAAATCCCGATTACAATGAGCAAAGCTGTGTACAGATTGGAATAAATTAATACATTTCTTTACATCTGTTTCATTTCAGATGAAAAAATAAACTTGGGGTGTTGATGCAAGAAATTCTATGACGCCATCTTTTTTTTTTGGTGAACAGTTAATATAGGGTTTCATGAAGCAAGGTTGATCTTTGAGAATGACCTGAAAAAAAGGAATAAGTTACATTAATGCAAATATTTAACATGAAAATAATCTCCTGTTAAACTTCTGTGATCGGTTTCAAGAAAAATTTAATTATTTTCAAACTTGCATGTGTTTTTACAAGTGCCAACTTCGCATTCTTCCATCTCAGTTCTATCCCCTTGACAATTCTTTCCGCCGGACTCTTTCGCCGGGTTATTACATGTTCTCTCTCTGGTTTTAAGTCCTTTCCCACAGGTAGTTGAGCAATGTGACCATCTAGACCAAATACTCCATTGTCCATCCACAGGTCTATCTACAGAGTAAAAACCAATTCGCAAAGGTCAATCAAACTGGCTTATCAATGTAAGGAAACGTGACTATTGTGAACGTTTTTATCTAATTTGCCATAAATAAATAAACGCATACACAATCAGATGGACTTGCTTTATCCCAAAGTTCTTTGTCTTTAGTTTGAATTAATTGTCCCTTGTGAAATGGCGACAGTGAACGTTGCATAATATATGTGTTTAATACCAATAAGCATCAACGACATTCAAGAAAATAGAAACCTTGATTTGGGAAAACTAAACTCACACACAAAGAGTACAAGTTAAATAAAGGCCCTCTCCGTCGCATTGACGCAAAAAACATTGCTGGTTAGAGAGATAGTATTGTACACAGGATGTCTTAAATGAGTCCACTTATCACCCATACGCAGCCTGTTTCACTCTAGAGAACAGACATGCTTGATTGAAAAGATTGATTTTTTTACAGAAAGGATTTTGCAGGGGCATAAACTAGCAAAATCCTTTCTGTAAAAAAATCAATCTTTGTTAGTTAACGGTGTCTAAAGGATTGTTTGGCTAATAGCAATTTTAAAAGATTAAAGATTGTTCTGGACAACATATGGTTTTCGTATCAATCTTCAACACAATATAGGAATTACTATGAGAAAAAGCATATTTCAGGATTAAAAACAGTTACCATAATCCAATGTGTAGGCATAAAATGATGTAAGAGTTCCTCTGTCGATATAGGAACACTGGTCAGAAGGTCCGTTATCCATGTAGGTCAGGTGAGCATTGGGACCACTCAAACACACCGAGACATCCGTTAGCGCATACAGCTACAAATAAAGTCACCATTTAGAAACTGAATCGATGTATTAAAATCTTACCCCGCCTATACCAATGCATAAACTGGACAGAGAAACAATATTTTGGTCAGGCATGAACACCATCGAAAATACCATAATTTTCTTTCCAATACATATTTTTCTGGTTTTAGCGCCGTTTAACTTCTCAGCATGTCACCAGAGAATACACACGGCTGTTAGAGACAATTTAGAGAGAAGTGCCATGCATGTTGTATTCGCTTCAGAGCTGTACCAAATAACAGGACACACAGCGGTCAGCGGACTACTTTCGAGTGACGTCGAAGAGGGAGGGACTGGTAGGCGAATACACATATTATATGTACTAGTACCTGGCAAGCATGCGTACGTGTTCGGTGTTTGGTTGTAGCAATCAGACGGGGCTAAAAAGGATGAACAATACACAGCTCTGGAAAAAGAGGCCCAATTTTCGATGGAATCGCGAACTGGTCGAGATTGATTGATGTTTTACGCCGTGTATAAGGGCATTTCGTTTAGATGACGGCGGTGTATTCAACAGTAATTGTCAATAGCACAACTATAACATGTGAAGTGTTGGATACTGCTGGGAATGTCATTTTCCTTCAGTGCTAAGCAAAGACAGCATTGCTACTCTTCAAACAAACTGCCCTTAGCCAGAGGGCCTGGTTGTCTGAGCTTCAATAGTTAAACTTGATTGCATAAAATACACTTTTGTTTTACCGTTGGGACAAGTCTTATATAGCCTTGGTCTGCTGCAACGGAAACAAAAATACAAACTCTTTTCATTTGAGAACAGTTAACCTTCAGCTGCCTACCACTATCGAAACAGTTATCTTTAATTTTAACTTTTATTTTAATGTACAGACATGTTATCTGGTGATCTGAGGCTGTAGTTTGAATATTCGGTACCTCTCCCTATCACCTTTCGCCATCTGACAGTATGGCCTGTGTCGTGCCCGTATCGTGGTAATCAGCCGTCACTCTATACTGATCCATGTTTAATATACCTTCCTGTATTCAGTCAGTAACGTGGACCGAAACAGTTTGGTCGAGAATACTACTCGCCTGTCACGACTGGCCATTTTTGTTTTATTTCCTTAATTTGTACTCCGACGATTCACTGGGCTTGTCTTGTGACTATTTCTAGGGTTTGTACTCTGACGATTTCCGGGAGTTGTATTCTGACGATTCACTGAGCTTGGACTGTGACGATTTCTAGGGTTTGTACTATAACCATTTCCAGGTTTTGTACTCTGATGATTTGCTCTCTGGCGATCTCTAGGGTTTGTTCTCTGATGATTTCTAAGGTTTGTACTCTCCCAGAGTTGTATATTCTGACGATTCATGGGGTTTGTACTGTGATGATTTCCTGAGTCTGTTCTCTGACGACTTCCAGGGCTTGTACTCTAACGATTTCCAGAGCTTGTACTCTGACGATTTCTAGGGCTTGTACTCTAACGATTTCTAGGCTTGTACTCTAACAATTTCCAGGGCTTGTACTCTGACGATTTCTAGGGCTTGTACTCTAACGATTTCTAGGGCTTGTACTCTAACGATTTCTAGGGCTTGTACTCTAACGATTTTTGGGCTTGTACTCTGACGATTTCCAGGGTTTGTACTCTTGCGACTTCTAGGGCTTGTATTCCGACGATTTCCAGGCTTTGTACTCTGACGATTTCCAGGCTTTGTACTCTGACGATTTCCTGGGTTTTTGCTCTGACGATTTCCTGGGTTCGTGCTCTGACGATTTTTGGGCTTGTACTCTGACGATTTCCAGGGTTTTTACTCTAGCGATTTCTAGGGCTTGTACTCCGACGATTTTCAGGCTTTGTACTCTGACGATTTCAAGGCTTTGTACTCTGACGATTTCATGGGTTTGTGTTCTGACGATTTCCTGGGTTTGTGCTCTGACGATTTCCTGGGTTCGTGCTCTGACGATTTCCTGGGTTTGTGCTCTGACGATTTCCTGGGTTTGTGCTCTGACGACTTCCTGGGTTTGTTTTCTGGCGATTTCGAGGGTTTGTACTATGAAAATTTCCAGGGTTTGTGCTCTAACGATTTCCTGGGTTTGTGTTCTGACGATTTCGAGGGTTTGCAATCTGAAAATTTCCAGGGTTTGTGCTCTAACGATCTCCTGGGTTTGTACTCTGACGATTTCCTGAGTTTGTGCTCTGACGATTTCCTGAGTTTGTACTCTGACGATTTCCTGAGTTTGTACTCTGACGATTTCCAGGGTTTGTGCTCTAACGATTTCCTGGGTTTGTGTTCTGACAATTTCCAGGGTTTGTGCTCTAACAATCTCCTGGGTTTGTACTCTGACGATTTCCTGAGTTTGTGCTCTGACGATTTCCGGAGTTTGTGCTCTGACGATTTCCTGGGTTTGTACTCGGACGATTTCCTGAGTTTGTACACTGACGATTTCCTGGGTTTGTACTCTGACGATTTCCTGAGTTTGTGCTCCCGGGTTTGACATATCAATATCAACGAGCTTTTAATTGCTATCCCCACGCTTTCAATTAAAATGTGCTTGAATCGGATTCTTGATCTTTACGGGCTCATTTGAAATCAGCAGGCATGCCTGCACAACATGGCCTCGTCTTTCAGTCATTCTTGATCCAACACACGTTACATAACAACAATCACACACCATCGAATTCATTATGTTTTGGGGTTATAAAATGCTATATTTCCTATTAGTTTGCCAGAACAGCAATATAAAGTCCTGATTGCTAGATGGGTAGTTTGTTTGTACAGAACATTACAATATTATGTATCAACAATTGCTTACTGTCAGATTGCTTGCCACAGATTATATTCAATAAAAGTTTGGCTGAACTGTTTATTAAGGAATAACTTGTCATGTAAAAACTGTGGTCAGAGAGAACACTTTACTAATACTGCTGGGTTTGTGGTTTCCACTCCTGCACGCATATATATCAATCTACAATATTTAAAAAAGCTAATAACAGGACTATCGGGTTAAAAAAATTAATGAAATACGACACGCTTAATTTTTCAACGATTATCTAACCATTTCTAATGTTGATGCTTGCTTTATAATACCCTATATCCATACAAAACCAACGTATTAAAGCAGTAAAGATCAATTAGAAAATGGGTCACACTCATTGGTGTATATTACTTAAATTATGTTGCAGTGGGCGACATTTTATATTGCCCAATTTATGTTACAGAGAGCTGAATTTTATATAGTCAAAATTATGTTACAGTGGGCGGAATTTTATATTGCCCAAATTATGTTAGAATGAGCGGAATTTATTATGACGAACAGCTATATACTTTCGAAAAGACAATTGCCAATGTGCAGTTTTGGGTCATTTCAAACGAAACAGTATATTGATCGTAAAATAATAGAAGAATAACGTCACATAGTTTAGGTTTTGATTTTGGAAATCCAAGGATACATTTCAAACGAAACGACATGGTATACATGTATATAGGCAAGAAGCTATTATTTATGCTAGACAGTTATTTTAAATATCAAGCAGAGACTAGCTTAGTTTGTCCAAAATTAAATGAACAAAGTCAAACACATATGTATATTGTGATATGGTCATTTATTGAATAAATGACAGGTCAATACAAGTGAATGACAATTTTGGGGCATGCATATAATTGAAATCGATGCTATGTGAAAATATATCATGCCCCAAGTTAGGATTGTTCAAGTTAATCAATAATTTTTTGGCAAAGGTGAGGGTCAAA
>JAQQZZ010072955.1:0-21220 GCA_030265115.1 Mopalia vespertina
AGGCACAAGATGGAAAATCAAATCGTGAATCTGTCCCCTCTTAGACCCTTCTCTTCAAACTATCTTAACAGTGTGGGTGTCAAGATCCATTCATGGATCTCTTGTTTTTCTTGGTTTCTAACCAATGTACGTAAGGATAAGGCTGAGTGACAATGTATCGTCGTATTGGTGAAATATGACATTAAACCCCAATCAAAGAAATTATTCTGTGTGTCGGAGGTTCATCTTGAGTACTATTTTAAAAACCTTTCATGCTTCATTTTTTCAAATATGAACATTTATAATGAAGAAGAAAAAACAACACATCCACACAAAATAATGTAACTTTCCTGCCTTTAAGACAATGGATGGGATTGAATTTCACCAAGTTATGTAAAACAATATGGTCGCCATAGCATTATTTTACAATATTCATGTCTGTATATGCTGTGAACACGATAACTCTGTAAGAAATTCATGGATAAACTTCAAATATAGTCGTATTTCTTCAAATTGCGTAAAACAATATGGCCACCAGTGCATAATAATTCCATGTTCAATTGGAGAACAAATTCTCCAAATAACTTGAAATTTGTACAATGCTTTCTTGACTTAAGATATCACCAAGTTCAATAAACTATGGCCACCATTGCATAATTTAGCAGTATTTACATCTGTATGTGTTGTGAACATAAGGGTTGAGAACAAATTCACAGACATATTGCAAACTTTTAAATAGTTTCCTCCAGTTAAAAAAAATGATGGGAATGCATTTCATTTAATTCCGCCTTGAGTGGTGGACCTGCTAGCTACTCGACTTGTTTTTACCTTGAACTTTTTAGCAAGGTACGGTTATGGGAAACAAATACCGTACATTATTATGGATGGCCCTGGTATGGTCTAACCCTGAAATGATGAACACAATGGAAGACATAAAACAGCAAAAAAACATATATGAGACAACAGATTTATTTCTACATTGAGCAATTGTGATGTGGCATATTCATATTGGAATTAATATAAACTGAATCATATCGATATAAATTAAATGAAACTTTGAAAATGAACATTTTTTAAAAAACCTAAAACGGTTACAGATGAAGAAAGCATTTTGTTTCACCTAACATACAGCTTACTGCTGTGCTTGGACACAAAACACATTAAAACAGTTACACTGCATCTGACAAAAAATTTCAATGTAACATATTTGCGGAAAAACTATGTTGATTTCTTAACCACAAAAAACATTAAATGTCTTACAAATAACACACCAAAGATAAAAAATATTGAAGTGTTGGTTGTGGTTAACACTTTATTAAAGCAGAATTAACCTTAAAACCGAGTGGGTCAAAGTGCAGAGCAGTTTCCAAAACAGGTGTTCAGATCGTGTGGACAATTTATATTTGTTGTGGCAGGTATATAAAGGTAAGGTGAACTTTTCATGCCATCTAGTTTTATCCATGAAATAAAATGTCAACTGAAAAACACTTTTAAGATATAATTTGGGGGAGTATCTTTTGGAAGACCCATACTGATATTGATAAATGATATGTTAAATTTGGCTCTGATGAGACCATGAGAAAGTTTAAGACATCCTGTACACTGAGGATATCAAATAAATATCGCTAATAACGGGTAAAGGAAACTTAAATGACATCCACACAGAAGTTTGATGTCCTTGAACTCGATTGCAAAACAAAATGTGCACATTTTTAACCTGGAATCAAACGTTCAAAATAGTTTAATTCAACAGCTTGAAATCACAGGAATGATCGTCTTTTAATGAATATATATAAGCTGATACAATGGAGCCTATTTGCATTGACAGTGTTTCAAGTAGCGGCATTATGCTTCAAAAGTTTTATAGGGTAAGCTCATCTTACCATTTTATTACAATCATTAATTCCTGTTTTAAATACTATGTCATTTTCAACCACATTAACGTCTAATCAATGAAAGGCAGGTGTTAACAAGGTCAACTAGATGAAAAAAAGTTTTATAAATTCTTTGAGGCACGTTTATAGTTGTAAATCACAGCCAGGAGTTTATACAAAGCACTGTCTGGTTTAAAATGGTATATTTATTTTTTAAAAAGGACTATACAGACTTGCCTGCCTTAGTTATAGTAATTAGTGGAAACTGTTGATATTTGCTTCCAATTGTTGGTAACTTACTATGATTGTTTGTTTGATTGGTATTTTTCGTCATACCAAAGGGTTTTCCCCCTCGTAAGATGACATGCCAGACACAGCCCAGTGCTGGTGAGAAAAAACACCCACCACAAATTACATGTTCATTAACGTTGCATGCCGGTATTGAAAATAGTAAATGTAATATTTTATTATGGTCTTCCTGGATCCCTTGGGATAAGGGTACAATGAATTTACAGAGTTACACTCATTAACTTTGACATACACATTTTATCAAAAAGAATATGCGAAAGAGAAAAAAACATCTAAGTTTCAATGAAGCAACCTTAAAATTATAGGCCTTATAATCACTGTAAATAGACTGGACTACATGTATCATTGTTCTTTGTCTAGATTACAGATTTTTAAAAAAATGAGAATATTTCACATCAACAAACTTTTGTACGAGATGAGTCTTATCAAAGAATGCCGCTAAAATACATGTATGCAGGGTCCAGTTGCCCGCATGGCTATTATTCACCAACACACAATTAAATGCCATTCGCTTGAATCACTTTCCAGCAGAGCAAAAATCACACATTTTATAGTTGTTTTATTGTGGCTATTTACTGTTGCCATACAAGTAAAACAGCAGTCAATCAATCCAAGCCTAACACATGGATGACCTCTGGTCATACAGCAATTAGCCAGAGGGCACTAAGCTCCTCCCATGTGACCTTGAGAACTATAGAAGTGTGTTTATCAGGTATTGTTTTATATCTATTAAATCATCAGGCATAATTGTATCATTCATTCTATACATATCAGCGGAGAATACTCAACTTATGTTTATTTCTTGTTCTACCCTGTATAAGACTTTCAGCCAAATGACACTGAGAGTGCCAGCCCAATTAGTGAATGAAATTACTCCAGACTTTCTAGAGTAGTTTGACAGAGAAACATGATATAATACAGGCACATGATGCAAAAACTCTTAAAATGGGACAAAATGTATGAATTTAATGTCAATGACTTCACAACAGATTACTTTTTGCTGCTTGTTGATTATTTATCTGCGGTCTGATTAACAGGATAACATCCCATTACAGATCACTAGCCAGTATAAATACTGGCAGAGTAAAACTAGATACAGCCAAAAAATCCCACGACATTCTACTGCCATTAAGCCCCCCATAGGGCGACAGTCCATGATGCCAGAGGTAAGGGGGGAGTGTGGACAAGAAGTGTACTTTCTAGAACAGTGCCAGCCCAATGGGTGGAGGACACCTCTGGCAACACATACAAGACGGGACAAAGACAGGACACAATACAGACCCCACAAACAGATCCGCTTCATGATCCTCTTTAGCTCTGAGAGCACCAGGGCACCAGGAAACTCCTGCCACCCACCTGTATATGTAAAAAGCGTATCTTTTACAGCAGTTTGAGGAGTTGTTACATTTAACAGAGAAACATCAAGCCCCTCTCCCGGCACACAAACACATACTTAATCAGTAACTTTCTAGTTGTTGAATAAGGAAACATTAAACCTTAATATCTGAAAGGTAAAACTATCCCTCGAACTGAACTGATCGTACATGATAGTTTTATCCAGAGTGCCATTTAATATAATAAGATAGGGTGTATGTACAGGTATAATGATATTAACAACAACCCCAATATGTTCATATTCAGCATGATTTAATAACACTAAATACAGGTATAAATCTGTGATCTGTATCATAAATACACAAATATGGACCACAAACATTCACACACACAAACCAATAACAGAATGAGGAAAACAATAATTATATATACATATATTAAATCCAATTTGAGCAACTGTTTATTATATATTATTGACAACATTAAATCACCTTTCTTTTAAGTATAAGTATACTAAATATATAATAATTATGTACTAATCGTTAAAAAACCATTAGGAAATGGTCAGCAGAAGAAACCATAATTGTATACCAGTGTATTTAGGCAGCAGCCTACCACAAATAACATGTTGTAGAACAACAAGAATTGAGAGTAAATGAATCGTGGTTGATATATACATAATTTATACAGTAAAAGTTACCTTATTGTAAGGATCATGGCAGAGCTTGATACAACTTATAAGATTTAACTCTCAATTCAAGAGATAGTTTCAAAAACCTCGTCTAAGGGGGTATGGGGGTTGCAATTGTAAGCTTGTTTCCATTTGGTTGGATCGTTGTTTGTATAACAAACATTATGTGAGTTCGGACAGAAAGCTGTGCCGAAAACCCCCATCTTCTAGCCAAAAGCCGACTCAATCAACAGCAGCAGAGAAGAAATCATCATGACTAGAGCAATAATACCCCGATGATGTACAGAAAGAAACAGCACAGAAGTAGATAACTGATTGAAACTCTTGTCAAGCCCAAATGGATCAATTTCCAAAAGCATAACCAAAGATAATCATTGGCAAAAATAAACAGTTCAAATATTATTATGGCTGTCTTCACTGAGGCTAATCCTGTAATATATTGAATAAATGAAGATATATTTTTTGATAAATGAAGAGAGAAAAATTTGCTTGCCTCATAGATATATATATATTTCTAAAAAGCAATCACACTGGCACAAGGATGTAGATTAATTAAAATCGATGAATCATCTTATATACCCCGATATATATAGGAATAAAAACCTCAGAATTCCATGAAATGTGGAAAAAGGTTGGTCATGCTCTTTATCCTTGGCACAGGAATGGTGTTGATCTCATTCCATCTCATATATCCGTTAGCAGGGTGGAACAATGTTGTAACTCATTTAAATCTTTCACAAGTCACTGGCAGCATAAGCAACATACCAGATAAGCACAGAACATTTGTTCAATGAAATGAATTGTCCAATGTAACAGAGAGCCAAGGTTATAATAATCCTTGAGTATGCTCAAGATAATATTTCATGATAATTAGATGTTTAAAATGGTCAAAACATTTTATCAGTGCCAAACAAATCAGCCAACAGAATCAGCATAATGCATTTTTACCTTTTTTGTCAGAAGAGCTCCACCACAGCATGCTCAAGAGTTGGATAGGCATTGATTTTGTACTACGCGGAGTACGTGCTCAAAACAATTTATAACTATTGATTAGGAGCACTCAGGGGAGCACAATCTTAAGAATTTGACTTCACTACGGTATGTTAAAATTTTCATAACTTCAGACAAGGGTTAAGATACCACGTGAAATTAGCTTCATGTTTCTGACATTAACAGTGCACTAATACCATTGTACTGATAATCCACCTCGATGTGTCTGACATAAACAGTGCACTAATACCACTGTACTGACAATCCACTTTAATGTGTCTGACATTAACAGTACACTAATACCATTGTACTGATAATCCACCTTGATGTTTCTGACATTAACAGTACACTAATACCACTGTACTGACAATCCACTTTAATGTGTCTGACATAAACAGTACACTAATACCATTGTACTGATCATCCACCTTCATTGACATTAACAGTAGTTTAACACAATCACACTGGTCTGATAGTTTTCGAAGTTAACCATATCAAGATTGGCATAATCCATAGGCTCAGATATCATGGATTTCATGCTGGGTCACTCTCAATTGTTCATTTAAAAAAAAGCATATCTCACAGTGATGTAACAAAAAAAAATCACTGGCATATCATCACCATGTTTCAAACATCAGCTCAACTTGGTCAATCTACCCTATAAACTACAGTTTGTGTTAAATCCAGAACTATGATACCTGGGAGGTTATTTGATCTGTTTTCTTACAGATTGGTAGAACAGCACAGCCAAGGCACAGGGAAAGCACTGATCACACACAGACATCACGGAATAAGTCCTTTAGCACTAAGTGTGAGCTAAAATAACCAATACTAACTCTTGCTATGGCACAAAAATAATAATCAAAGCACTTTTTTTTCAAGAAATGGATGCTACATTTGATCAAGTACTGTCATTAGATAAATGCTGCACCCACTCGGTGAACAAGGCGTTTTACGTTCACAACTAATGAAGTCTTGTCATTTCCCAATCCTAGCTACAGATGTCATTAATGAAATGGCACATGTTATTTGTGGCTGTATCACCAATGAACTTGTCTGATAGCGGACAGTTTGAGACACAGCTATCACAAGCTATTTCAGTTGACAAACACACACGGAGCACAAAATTAAGCAACTTTCTGTCTAATTGAATTTTATTCTTTTCATATTTTAACACATTAAAGAATGAGTTTTGCACATTCATATTGGCATACAGTGCATTTCTCTACATCTTCTGTATAACACTTTGATAAGTTGCACTATCAATACACAAACAGAAAGCATTATAAGGATTACTGACCTAAAGGACCTTAAGAAAGGCAAGTAGATTTATCTCCCCTGGAGAATTCATCTTCCACCATATGGTACTACAGTGTAACTATAGCAACAGAGAAATCTCCTGGAGTGATCCCAGTCAGATTAAATATTCCAGATTTTAAAAAGATATCACATAAATTCTGATGTGTTTAACTGGAGTCTTGGAAATGAAAACTGTTTCAGCAGAGCACTACACGCCTAAAATAAACTGTTTCTAATTGCAGCCTTCAATCATAATATATAAACAAAAATCAACTTTCACCAGCATTTTCATTGTCTTCTTCCATCTTTTGTTGAAATTCAAAAATTTCTCTTAACAAGGGAGGGAACTTGGCCTTTTCCACCTGAACGGTTAACATCATCTTGGCATGTTCAATGCTAACTGAGCGTAAATCTGTGAGTTTGTGAAGCAGCTTAGCAAATGTTTGCATCCCTTTAAAACGTTTAACCCCCTCATAAGCCTGCAGGGTATGGCTATAAACCTCCTGAGAGGTCTCCACTTTGTCAGGCTGCTTCAAACCCGGGCGTTCTAAAAACAAAAACAAAACATCATATCATGAAACTATGATTACAAGTACATTCATTACTCAATAATTTTTGTATTTGTTTTTGCTTGGTTACTGTATAGAGATAAATTACTATAATTGTCTTTGTTCGATTTGTGATTGGTATATACACTTTTATTGGACTTCCATTTGATTAATATATCGGTCCCTATTTGGACAAAAGTTTGTTTCATTTTATGGGATTTTACACCTTAGTTGAGACTTTTCCTATATTTGACCATTACCATCCCCATGGGTGAAGGAAACCACGGTCAACAAACAATGACAGGACAGGACAAGCATAAAACTCAATACAAATACATCACAAACAAATCAGTTTGATGTTGTCTCTTAGCTCATCATTCGAGTACCAGGACAAGAGGAAGCTCCATCCGACTGTCCACTTGATGAAGGAAAGGCCTTCACTGTACATGATAACACAAAAACAAAGGAAAGGCCCTCACCGTACATGATAACACACAAACGAAGAAAAGGCCTTCACCGTACATGATAACAAACAAATGAAGGAGAGGCCTCCACTGTACATGATAACAAACAAATGAAGGAGAGGCCTTCACTGTACATGATAACACACAAACGAAGGAAAGGCCTTCACTGTACATGATAACAAACAAATGAAGGAGAGGCCTTCACTGTACATGATAACAGCATGAACAATATGGTACAAGACGGCCAGGTATCAGATGTAGCAGGGTAACAAAGCCGGTCTAGGTGATGCCAGAATTAAACGGCCAGGTATCAGATCTACATGTAGCAGTGTAACAAAGCAAGTCTATAAGGTACAAGACGGCCAGGTATCAGATCTATAGTTAGACGGCCAGGTATCAGATCTAGCAGTGTAACAAAGCAGGTCTAGGTGATGCTAGAGAGCACCAGAGGCCGGTTTCACAAAACATTTTCTGATTTAAGTCAAAATACTAAATTTGATATTTTTGCCACTTGTCTTAACTTAGTTATGATGTTAACCTGTAATTGTGACTTACTTACATTATTATAATAAATCTTAAATAATAAATCTTAAATATTAAATCCTAAAATTCAAAACTTAATTATAAAACTGTTTTGTGGAATTGGGCCAAGGACACAGAAAGTCCAACCTGTCTGAGAAACTCTTCGCTTATTCTTAGTTGGGATTTTATAATATACTCAAGGTTATTTCGCTCAAAAGAAGAAAAAAAACTGCCCAAAGCAAACAATAAGAAGCACAATCACAAGACACAGTGCAAAGACCATAAAAACAGATTAGCTTCTTGTTTCCCCTTAGGTCTGAGAGCAGCAAGGGCCAGCTGATCGAAAGCGATATTAATTTAATTCGCTATTAGATGACATCACGCCATGTTGAAGATCTACCTTTACCCGTTATTAGCGATTTAATCTGGTGTTAGCGCCTAATCGTTTTTCGAGCAACTGACACAAGGGCAACAGAAATTTTAAATCTACTGCAACATGATGGGCTTGGCCAGTGGTCATAAAGGGAGATAAATATGTTACTCATATAACAGAAATTGCCACCTATGCCATTGACAACTAACAATAAGATTTAATGCGGTTGGTCCGTGGTCAAAGGGGAGTAAATATGTACAAAGATGACCAAAATAGTCACCTACACCATTGACTAATAATAGCATAGTATAAACATGCAATTAAACTGAATGGTTAGTTAATGGCATAGGTGGCACTGACAGTTGTATGAATGACAGATTTATCTCCCTTTTTAACTACTGGCAAACCACTTTGGCATATTAACACAACCGTAAAATTAGAAGTACTATTTTTATCTGTTGCTATGTTAATAACTATGTCTTGGCTTGAAAACACTGCTCTTATCCAGTGGCCTTTCTCTCATGACATTATGATTATAGATAGGCATACATAATCTGCGTGTGGGTTAAAAGAGAGAGGAATCTCATAATACCACAGCATTGCTGTTTATTGTAGGTTACTTAGCTGCCAGTGTTTTCATTCCAACAAAGAATAATTTTAATCCAGTATCATTTACAGCCATGGCCACGGCACAGTGAATCAATCAGATTAAGGGTTACAAAGACCTGTTATCACAGAATCATTTTAAAAAATAATCAATACCTACAATAGTTTACATGAGAAAAAAAAATCAGAAAGAAGTTTAGCGCATGAATTACCTACCTGAAAATATACAGATAGCTGTAAGTAGAGCAAATTCAGTATTATCAACTTGCATCCGGGCCATACTAGCACAGAAATCCATCGTTAAGTCAGCGAACTTCCCCATTCCTATATCTATCATATTGTCGTAGGTGAAAGCTTCATCGTTCGCCATGATCAGAGCATTCAGATCAAGGTCATATCTCCGTGCTGATCTCAAGGTCATTACCTCTAGTGTACAACCCTGTAAATAAAATTATCAGGAATTGATGACTCACAAAAAGAAATTTAAATGAACAATTCAGTTATATATTATTAATAAAATTGATCAGACTTTCTCAGAGATTTCGATTTCTGAAAGTCATTCCTTTTCAGATGGACACAGCAGGGTGAGGCTTTATGCATGTATGCTCTGAATTTTAGCAATTTAATTGATTTCATTTTGGAAACAGACCTACTTTGCTTGGCTGTCTCAAAAGTGTACCAGATGTAATATAATTACATCATTGATCACAAATAGGTAGTAGCTCAAGACTGTTTTAATGCTTAGAAAGTCTGATTGAACATACAATGTAAGGCTGGTTTTCAAAAATTATATTGATGCCAACCATCAAACTTAAATTGTATTTTCCTAGTGAATTTATTCAGCTTTCCCCAAAGCTGACCTGTCAACACCGGTTAATAATGTTCATATGAGCTTGCACCATGTTGTGAATTCTCTCAAACATTTCTGATGATTTTGCTGCCATCTTGGGAGAGGCTATCTTTGGCTTACTTTTATCAAAAGGGCACTAACTGCTGGATAAACGGCCTTCTGTATACTGAGGTGAACATAAAAAAATGGTTCGGATCAGATGATCAAATGTCATCTTTATTAGTTATCAGGTATCTACAATATGTTTTGCAACACATGGCCTTCCAGCCCATCTGGTTACCTGTGGCATTTAAATGTCATCAGTTGAGGTTAATCACAATGTACATGCCATGTGATATCCCCCAAACTCAATCCCACACCACATATTTCAATATGGAAGGATTGGTGAATGGTCTGAATCCAGAGGTTTACAGACAGGCTCTGTGCACATGTAATTTAAGTCGTGACACTTGAATAGATTGTTTCTTTGATTTTACTTAAATGTCCACAAGCATTAATAAAAAACTTATTTTCATCTGACGAAACAGGTCTTAAAAACATGTTTCCAACAATTAAAATGTTTTTGGTTGTTTTTGATATTTAATTTAGCGATTAAAATCGATTTAAAATGATGAAAAATCTAATGCACTTGATTGGTCAGAAACTTGATGACGTATGCGTATGAGGAAGAAGTAATTGTACAAACCCCATACGGCTATGTCACAACTCTAGGAGGGAAAATTTTAATTGGCGTGATATCTATTAATTGAAATACCACAACAGATCAAAAACTTAACAGAGGTTATTTCATTCACATGAGAATCATGCCTGCCTGTCCACTGACAAGCACAGGACACAATACAATGACATCACAGACAGAACTGCTTCATGGTGCCCTTTAGCCTGAGAGCACCAGAGCAAGAGAAAGCAAATGCACACTTGAATAGAAACAAAGAATTAACCTTGAGCAGGATGATCTGATCCTCCGTACATAAACTGATGAATCCTGGCAGTGATTTAGCAAAGTCCACCACAAGCTGAGTGATTAGGGCAGTTAACTCAGCTAACTGTGTCCAAAATGCTTCCTTTGTAGTCAGGATAATTTTGGGTTCCTCAATTTCTGGTCCTAGAGGCTGAAATAAAAAAGCCGATAGAAGTGAACAATCTCAAGCAGACCCCCAAGAAGCTCACGGAAGCCATACATATCTGCAGATCACAGCCAGAACTTAACCTCCTTGACCAGACTCCTAATCCTCAAAGTCAACACAAGACTGAACTCAGACGCCGCCCCATGATGCCACCCCATGATGCCACCCCACATATCTCATATTCTTATTGTAAACTTAACTCGCCCCAAACCCACCTGTATCCATTGACTGTATATATATTCTAGGCTCTTGAACATTGATCATAATGCTTGCATCCATGTCAAAATGTCACACCTTAAAGATTGATTGATTGGTGTTTTACGCTCTGTTTAAGGGTATTACAATTATATGATGGCAGTGTATTCCAACAATAATTGGCATTAGCCTGATTTGCTGAAATATTTGTTTGTTTGTTTGTTTGATTGGGGTTTTACGTCATTCTCAAGGGTATTTCACTTATATGATGACGTGCCAGCCCAATGGGTGAAGGAGACCACCCTCGACACCACTGGCAACAAACAAAGACAAGACGGGATAAATACAGGACAATAGCAGGATGCAATACAGACACCACAAACAGATCTGCTTCCTGTTCCCCTTTAGCTCTGAGAACACCAGGGCAACATGAAGCTCCCTCCAACCACCCCCACTAGCACAAGCAAGATGTGAAGCGTTTGCATAATGTTGGAAAGTTAATTTTTCTCCAGTGCTAAGTAAAGACAGTATTGCTTCTCTGCAAACAAACTGCCCTTAGAAACAGAAGTTGTTATCCATATACATGTATCTGCCTTATGTTATATGACATTTGTTCTGTTACAAACTGAAGCATTTAAGGAAGCTTGATTTGTACAACACAACATCAATATTATACAGCTTTCTGTCAATTGTTTCCTTGGTCAAATTTTCTTATACAATAAAATCTATATTATGATAATTCATTATTTTTCTATTAAATCCTACAATTAACTTCAGTTTACCATTTACTGAAAATTCTCATTCACAGTCTGAAAAAAAACCAACAATTTTGTGTGCTGGTAAATTAAAGAAGGTCCAGTTAGCCCGAAACACATGAAGTTTAGTCAGCTTAGAATCGTTTGTTTGTTTGATTGGGTTTTACACCTGTCCAAACTTAAGGTTATTTCACTCACATCCTGCCAGCCCAATGGGTGAAGGAAACAATCCTTACACCATGGGCAACAAACAACACAGGACCTGACAGGACAAATACAAACAGATCAGCTTCATGTTGCCCCTTATCTCTGAGGGCAATATGAAGCTCCCTCCAATCCCTGCCCAAGTCAGCTACATGTCAGTAGATGGATAGCTGATTATTACACTGGAGTAATAATATATTTGTTTCCAGTAACCCTACCTACCCCAAAAATTTAACATAAAAAAAAAAGAAATGTTTTTTTTTTTTTTTTTTTTTAATTGTCGCTATTCGGAAAATGGGGAAATATTTTTCATGAATTAGATAAAGAATAACCTCCTCAATGAAAAAGGATGGTTTATGTTGCTTTTTCAAGGAATACACTGCCATTAAATGAGTGAAGTAGCCTACAGCTAGGCCTAAATGAACAAGTATAAATCTTTTTTTCAGATATAATGCTCTATGACACAGTTTCAAACAAAAGTTTTTGTTACCTACCCCCTCTTTTTTTATAATCTTGTTACGAGAAACATTTATATTATTGTGGATTGCTTTAATGTAAATACCCATAAGCCTGATCTTATCAAGTTATCACACCTGCAAAACTTATGTTGAATACACATTTAAAAATAAACACAGAAATTAAAATTCCATGCTATGCTGTACTACAAAAATACATGTAATGGCAAGAAAATACTCTTAAAAAAACTGTTCTGACGCATAAATTTCTTCCAGGGTAGGCAGGTCTGATAAACATCAACCAACCAATGATAAAGGACCATGTTTATGACAACCTACAGTCACAAGTCTATAATATTGAATGGTGTTTACAAAGTTGTAACTCTGTGGTTGCTTTCTGTACCAATATAAGAGTCCAAACAGGGCTTTATTTAATTTCAAAGTTCTGTTTCAGGCCTGTGTTGTCATTTTTTCTGGCATAACCTTAAAATTGGACCTCTACAATTTTATGAGATAACCTAACATTTGCATTTGCTGCTGCTTTGCTGATTTTTTAAGATACATAAATGTGCATTTATGATAAATAATGCAAAATAGTGTTTGGTCTGTTCTCCCCAGCAGCACAGGCCGGAGTTTAATTACAGAGAAATGGATGATTGACACCTGGTTGATGGAAAATCCGTCTACATTCAGTTCCAGGGAATAGCATTTAAAATTCCAGCTTTGCAGGCTTTACACTGAAAAAAAATATTTCTCAAAATTAATCCCACACAGATTAAAGAATGTTTTCATGTACTTGTACATTAGTCCGTATTCACCCACCTACATGCCCCCTAACTATTCCAGTACCGGTATTAAAAGTTTCAGTTTTGTCACTAAACAGTGTACTGTGTTAAATGCAAACAGTGCTATTCTATGAGCTCAATACCCTGGAGTTGTGAGTATGGTTGTTATGTAAACACTCATAAAAGCCAGTCAGTCTGACATATGACACACAAGCATATTTCTGTCCAAGGCTATTTCATTCATCTGAGTATTATTCAGGTGAATGAAAGCACCTTGTTGCTCTTGAAGAAATGTCTAGGTTATGGCTTTTTTATGAACACAAACCATTTTAAAAATGTATTTATAATACACTCAGTTGGAATTCTTTCAGAAGTATTTTTCTTTATAAAGCCATTTTAACACTTAAAGGTAAAAATGGCTGTTTAAACAAGGCTTAATTTGCCTACTTGTATCTGACCAGTAATATTACCAATTAAAGTGATCAGGGGCCAGATGCTCGAAAGACGATTAGACGCTAACACCAGATTAAATCGCTAATACCGGGTTAGAGAAGCCTTCAACATGACTTCATCTAACACTGGATTAAATTTAATAGCGCTTCGAGCCACCGGTCCCAAGGCCGGGTTGCTCAAAGCCCTGTTAAATTTAAACCACTATTAGATGACGTCACACCATGTTGAAGGTCTATCTTTAAACCGATGTTAGTAATTTAATCTGGTGTAAGCGGCTAATCACCTTTCGAGCAACTGGCCCCTGGGAATTGTTCCACAAAGCGATCTTAGACTTAGTTCATATTAATTGCCATGGCGACTCAGTACCTTCAGTACTGGTCACCATGACAATTAAGATGATCTTTGGCTAAGATCGCTTTGTGGAACAAGCCCCTGCCCATTTCCTCTGGCTAAGGCCTAAGGGAACTGAGTTTGTAAGGCCATCCAAAATAATATATTTGTTTCTCGTAACAAAAATATAAAAAAGTGGGTAGGTAGGTAGGCATTTTTTTTTTATTTTTTTTTTTATTACTTTAACTAATAACATAAAAAAACACTTGTTTGAAATTGTGCCATACAGTCATTTTATCTGAATAATTTTTTTTTACACATGTACTTGTTATTTAGGCCTTGCTGTAGGCTACTTCACTTATTTAATGGCAGTGTATTCAATTTTTATTGAAAAAACAACATACTTTTTGGGTGAGGAGGTTTTTCTTTTTCTAATTAATGAAAAGTAGTTCCTCATTTTCTGAAAAATGGCAAATAAAAAAAAATACCGACCATTCTCTTTTTGTTTTACCCTGAATTTTTTGGGTAGGTAGGGTTACGGGAAACAAAAGAATTATTATGGATGGCCTAAGGAGTAAAACCATGGTGTCTTTACTTAGCGATGGAAGAAGATTAACTATTACTTTCTAGCTTTATCAAAACACTTCACAGTTTGTCGTTGTGCTAGTGTCAGTAGTGTTATTATTGTTGGAATACACCACCGTCTTATAAGTGAAATACCCTTAAGCACAGCGTAAAACACTAATCAATCAATCCTGTTCATTCCCTGAAATATTCCCCATTGATGTTGAGATTTCCAAAATTGTGTCTTGCTTACAGGGCTATAAATTTACACTAAGTTTCGTTCTTTCCTAAATAAATCTATTAAGTGAATATAATTTCAAATCAAATTATTTTTGCCAACTGGCTCCTTTTTGGAAGGATTGGAATAGGCCTGGGCCCAGACTCAGTCAGTGCATTGTATGCAATCTGTCTTTGAAAATTTTGTAACGGAGCAAAATAAAATCACATTTATGTAATTGTGGCTAGTTGCTGTGGTAGTAAGCTTACGTCACTGTCATATGAACGGAAAACACTGAAGCACACCTAAATAATTTGCAACTGTTAGTTTATACTACATGTATCAAGCTACAACCCTGTGCTGTAATCTTTATACTACATGTATCAAGCTACAGCCCTGTGCTGTAATCTTTTCCGGCATAACCTTAAATTCGGCCCTCTTAAAATTTGCTGCTGCTTTGCTGATGTTTTAAATACATTTATAAATGTGTATTTATGAAAAATAAAGCATAATTGGTTTATAATACAAAATTCATTGATGATCGGATGACAAAATTTGTCAAAATCAGTAGCAAAATGCAAATTTCGACAAACACTGCAAACAATTTGGGAAACCTATAAATAGGTCCTCGTAAATTAAGTTTGCATAACCATGGGGAAACCCCGTTCTGATCGTTCTCCCTAACAGCCCAGGCCTGGATTTAATAATTTTCTATAGGTATTATTTTCTTTCTTGATTTTCTCAAATGATAAAAAAAAAGTAACCGGCTAAAAAATTGGATTAGAAGAAATTAGGCTAATCAATTTCCTGATTAAGTGAACAAAACCACCCTGAATGTCACTGGCCACAAACAATAGTTAAAATACAAAAATATTCAATGGCCCACTGGTAAAGAATATTTTTTATTAGGTTCAGGTTACTTCTGAAATGAATTTGACCTAAAGCAGTGTTGTTACTAGTGTGGTATTAATGATCAGGGCCTGTATTCATAAAACTACTTAAGTATTTCTTAAAGTTAAGAAAAACTTAGCGAATTTTCAATCAGCATTTAAGGTACACCATTTTGCTGAACTTTTCATGATCTCAAATGAAAGATTATGAGTGAAATTTATAACATGTGAACTTAATTATTTCATAGTTTACTTTTTTCAAGGAAAAATGGAAGGTTTAAATTTGGCTAAAAATTGCTTAACTTTAAGTAATACTTAAGTATCTTTATGAATACGGACCCAGAAGTTTGTCTACTGGGTACACATGTGCTTTATTGCTTTGTTATATTAAAATCCTCACATGTACATGTATCTATGTCAAAAAAAATAATGTACAGTACTTAATTATATACAGGAGTATTTTAATCACTTGACAACCCTCTCGCCTTTTTTTTTTCGTTGGTTTTTTTTTTAGATATTTTTTCACTCTTGTTTGTATATATGATAATCAGTTCGTGTAAATCCAGTTGCTGTGGCTTCAATATTGACCTGTTTGCTCACTCACCCGTTAACATGTTTTCTATATACCTTTCACTATGATTGGTTGAAGTGTCATAGTTGGTTTTTTTTCCTCTCCAACTTTTAACTCTATTTTTAAGTGTTGTTGTAACTTGTAACCTGATTTTACTCCTGTCTGATAGGCAATGAAAATGGTACAATGCTTTGCTTTGTTTCAAAACACTTTTGCTGTGTCATACATGTAAACATTTGTGTAAATGTATTTGCTATCATCTGCTATATGTACATAATATAATATTGTAGCATACTTTTCATATTTAGAAGTGGTATGTACAAGTTCATGTAATTGTTGATTTATTGTTTAGATTTTAATTCTTTACCACGGTTTATAGCCGACTGCATAGTGTTAGTCAGAGGGGTGTCTCAGTGTCTTTGAGACACCCAAAAATCCATTTAAGACACCCTGTTTCAGTCAAATTTAACATAGAGAAGATCTATAGGGGAACAGTAAAATGAGACACCCAGTTTCTGTAAAAATGGGGATTTGAGACACCCTCTTCTTGATTTCTGGCTAATACTATGGGCGACAGTTCTAGACAGTCACCTCTACAAAGGTCTTGTTTGACAACATTGTTGGCAGGGGCTGTTGTCAAGTTCCTTAAACGGATCAATGTGAATCATAAAATTAACTTTAATGAATGATGGTTAATAATTATAATTGACATAGTTTTATACACAAAATCTACAAATTTTAAATCCAAAATGAAATATAGAGTAGATTGAATATTTAAATTTTTTAACATTTATGTTAGTCATTTTCAGTTCAATTTATTTCTGTTTTTGCTGTTTCATGCTAATGGTGCTACTGATTGAAATTATCTTGAAATAGGAAATATTAGATTTAAATATAAAATTGATGATGTGTTTATACCACACTAAGCCTATTTGCTGTGGCTTTTCTGGCCTGCGTCTTAGGGTTTTACTAGTTTCATCATTGTTTTAAACATTACATGACATTACCAGTGAAGTAATCAATTTGGCATTGCCAGCCTCTCTTGTAAATGAAATAACCTTAAGTTAATCGTGGTGTTGGAATCCCAATCAAACTCACTTTTCGTTTTCATCTTTTCATGTGTAGTTTTCAAATAGTTTGAAGAGGGTTGGGAGGGAGCTCTTTGTTGTCCTGGTGCGCTCTGACTTAAGGGGCAACATGAAACTGATCTGTTTGGGATGTCTTTGTATTCCGTCCTGTGATTGACATTGTCTTGTATTTGTTGCCCTCTGGCTAAGGGCAGTTTTTTTTAAGAGTGGCAATGCTGTCTTTACTTAGCACTGGAAGAAAATTAACTTTCCAACATTATTGAAATTAATTCACATCTTGGTTGTGCTAGTGTCAATTATTGTTGGAATACACCACTGTCAAATAAGCGAAAACCCTTAAGCACAGCGTAAAACACCAATCATCAATCTTGTATTTGTCCTATCTTGTCCTCATTTGATGCCAGTGGCGTCAAGTGGTTTCCTTCACCCCTTGGGCTGTTACGTGAACTAACTTAAAGTACAGCTTAAACCCCAATCAAACAAAGAAAATCATTTGCCGTTTATAGTGTATGGATGCAGGACTATTTTTAATTTCAATCTGAATCATTATATGTTGATTTTTAAACATATCTTAAAGACAGTAGATTGTTATTTCACGTTAGCACTAGTCTAAACTAGTTTCTTGGGATTAAACTTTATATACATTTATAAAGTACCAGAGGCTGATAGAAATCGATAAAGCGTCAAGCCTGTAGGTTGAATAAAATAATCATATTGATCCCAAAATATTTAATATTTAACATTTTCAAGGCAAAAATATTCAATTGAAAAGATGAAGGTAAAATTTTGATGCAAAAATATTCTTTTTTTTAGTTTGTGTTTAAAAATAAATATAGATGACCGCTTGTTGCCTTCTAGCACTGTAAATTTGCACACCTTCTATTGCGTCCTGACTCCTGTGCCTTGTCCTTTTTTTAGATTGATTGTTTGCTTTGTCTCTGGTTCCTTCAACAACTGGAACTTAAAAATGTCAAGGAAATGTTCTGCTCTTTAGTGACCTTATTACCATGGTAACTCAACACCCACAGTACTAATTGCCTTGTAAATAAAAATAAGTATATATGAATTCAAGCTTAATTATTGTCTGGAACTGGCATGTGTTTTACTGTTGTTTATTGCTCCTGATTGTAGGCATGTTTGGCCAGGGTTCAGACTGCTGAGAAGATCATGAAGGTCGTCTATGTGATAGACGTAGATGGCAAGGAAACCTCCGAGCTTGAAGAACCAGTGAAGAACAAAACACAAGACACTCTAACGAGGAAAAGAGCACTGGCAGACATCCTGAAAGCATGCCAGTGGTGAGCAAAACGATCCGTCTGATGAATCTTATAAAGAAATATAAAGAAATATAAAGTGAACTGAAGATGCCAAAAATTAAGCAAAATTATCATAGATATAGTAGAATGACATGTTATGTTGGTAAAATCTCACTCTAGACTACAGGGGCCCATTCCACAAAGCGATCTAAGTCTAAGTTCATTGTAATTGCCATGGGGACCAGTGCTGAAGGTATTGGGTTGGTGTAGTTATTAAGATCAACTTAGGCTAAGATCACTTTGTGGAACAATACCCTAAACTTCATTACCAACTTGAAAGAACAAATAATAGGGTTTGCATGTTTCTGAGTCTATAGGACATTGGTTAGTCTCAACCAACCCGAAGGCTTCTTACAGATGCCATGGGTTCTAGGATGGCAGTTGGGAGGGAACTTCCTGCTGCAATAATACTCTTAGAGCTAAGGGGCTAACTAGCAGCTGATTGGTTGTTGCGCCGTGTTTACGTTTTGTGATTGTCCTGTTGCATCAAAGGGGGGTTTCTTTCTCCCATTGGGATCATGACACACGAGCATATGAGTGAAATGACCTAAGTAGGGTGTAAATCCACATCCAAATTATGAATAAGTAAACCGTGGGATAAATGTGTTTTAGACAACGCAAAGATTTTTTTACTTCTTGCTTGCCTCTTCCAATGATGTCGTACTCCCAATTAGCCAGATGTCATTAAAGCTAAACATACACATTTCTGCCAACTATTTTGTTTGCAGTGAGATTAGAGCTTCTCATTCCCATGCATACAAACAGCAAAACATGTCTATGCTTAAAGATACACACATATTGTATATTGTAACATTTTATTATATTTTTCTCAGCGGCAAGGTGCAGTTGGAGAGAGTTATATTTGAAAAGCTGGATTTTGGAGAGACAGCAGTGTTGGACTTATTTTACAATGCTGACGTGGTGGTTGTGGATCTTTCCCTTAGTGTACAAAGGCCGCCTCTCTTTTATCACCTGGGTGTAAGAGAGTCTATGGGCATGAAATACAACATTATATTGTTCCATGACACCGAGCCAGAATTGACACTATCACTTAGGGTAAGCTATATATGTGGCAATAAATTGTTAACCTAGTCCATTGACCTGCCTACCTGGTGTATTTTGGAGTATTTTGTATGCATAATTTATTCTACACAAAAAGTAGATATTAAAATACGTAATTCTGAATCCACGAACTCAAGGCAAGAATACAGGAAAAGCAACAGAAAATACGCATAATGGTCAGAAAATACGCTGAACATTCAACAAATACTTGAAAGATGTTTTTTAAAGAAAAAAATACAATGGTCAGAACATACGCCACAAAAGTTATTTTGTACACATAAATTTCTTCACTGAAAATGTTTATACTAGACCGACCATTTTATTTTTGGTCTCACTTTGGAATTACAGGTAAGTTAATAAAAATGTTAATATAAACAGTGCATACTGGACTGATTGTGATTTATTTATTAGAGGGTGTGCTTTACTGTAGCAATATAATGACTTTCTGTCTACATAGTGTAATGTATTGGCTTTCTAATGTTAAAGACAACAATATGTTCATAAAGCACAGCAGTGTTTCCGATGTCTTTGACAGTTTCAAGCATGAGCGCTTACTTATCCTACTTTGTTTTACCGTTCACATGATTGAGTGCGTCAGTGGACCATCAGGTATATGAGTGAGTGACACGAAGTGGCTCTGGCAATTGCTGGGGTGTTTTTTACAAGGTTTCCTTTCGGTTTTCCACCGTAATGAGGCAAGGAGCAATGTGAAGTGAACAAGCCATCGTCATATAAGTTAAATACCTTTGAGTGCGACGTTAAACCCCAATCAAACAAAAAAACAAATCTTTGACAGTTTCAAAATGCAACAGATTTGAAACAATATAAATGGTAACGCTAAAATGTATGATTCAGTAACATTGAACTTTCACTTTTACGATGGAAAAGAAACCTAAAATTTACCTACCCTATAAATGATTCATCCTTCAAATGTGTAGATAATAAACGTTCAGCTTTTTTTTTTCATTATACCTATTTTTCTGTTTTCCTACAAAACAAAACTTAGAAATTTCTTTCTGTTTCAGTTATCTTGTAGTGCTGGAGCTACCTTTTTACCGTACCAGTTAGACAGTGAAGGGGTTTGTGTGGTGA
Organism: Mopalia vespertina; assembly: GCA_030265115.1. Classification (NCBI taxonomy): domain Eukaryota; kingdom Metazoa; phylum Mollusca; class Polyplacophora; order Chitonida; family Mopaliidae; genus Mopalia; species Mopalia vespertina. The sequence goes on from JAQQZZ010072955.1 coordinate 20,945, forward strand.
CTGACAGCAGTCTGCCTGGCCTCGGTGTTGTTAATGAGTCTGGCTCAGCTGAGAGCGGACCCACATTGTACGCTAAACTGAAACGAGCTCTTAAAGATGTTGATCAAGATAGCAGGTATTCATTAGGTCTAAGTGGACCGTTTGACAGAGCTTCATGTCCCCTTGTACCCTCAGAACTTTGGAGCAACACAGAGCCAATCTGGCGGGTGGTTGGAGGGAGCTTCATGTTACCCTGGTGCTCTCAGAGCTAAAGGGGAACAGGAAGCCGATTTGTTT